>VMDO01018676.1:0-41602 GCA_007922755.1 Pedetes capensis
ATATGTTGTTGTTGTTAGGTGCCGTCGAGTCGGTATCCGACTCATAGCGACCCTCATAGGGTTTTCAATGGCTGAGTACTTCGGGATTGCTTTGGGAGTGGATTGCCAGGCCCTTCTCCCATTTTTGCAGTGCTGGGAATTGAACTTGGGGCCTCAGAGACTGCAGCGCAGCGCTCTACCCACTGAGCTAAATCCCAGCCCATAACTATATATATATATATATATATATATATATATATATATACATACATATATATACATACATATATATATATACACATATATATACATACATATATATGTATATATATACATATATATATACATATACGTACATATATTACTATATATATCTGCAGCTGTACCACTGTGGCATCCAATACTGTCAGATCTTGGAAAGCTAAGCAGGGTAGGACCTGGTTAATACTTGGATAGGAGACCACCCAGGAACACCATTCCCAAAAATCAATCAGCCATTGAAAACCCTATGAATAACAGAGAAGATCTGAAAATAGTGTTTTGGCTATTGTATGTACAGTCGCTATGAGTCAGATATCAACTCTATGGTACCTATAAACAAAAAATATATGTATGTGTCTGTCTGTCTATCTATCTATCTATCTATCTATCTATCTATCTATCTATCTATCTATTTATCTATCATCTGTCTATCTATATTTACAGAGGAAAATCATAGGATGTGAAGGCAGCTGGAGTGCAGATATCTCAGAATGCCTGATGTTACAGATTGGAGGATTTCAGGAGGCAGGGTCATGGAAGGAAGATGTAGTTGACTACTTTGTTGTAATTGGAATAAAGACTTTCCAGAGAGGAAAACTACAATATCTTGAGTTATAAAGTGATATCATGTGATGGATAATAGCTTTTGATTTTATTTCTATTACCCTAAGACTTTGAATTGCTACTTGATTTTTTTAGGAGTTATATTATGTCTTCTACCCTCTTTGTCACCCCTTATTTCCACCAGTATTTGTTTCCCTGGACTTTGATAACAAATCTTCACAAATTTGGTATCTTAAAAACAATAGAAATTTGCTTTCTTATAGTTCTGGAGGCCAGAAGGCCGAAGTCAAGCTATCCACAGGGCCACATTTGCTGCAGTGGCTCAAGGAAAGAATTTACCCTTGATTCTTCTAACTTCTCATAGCTCCAGGCATTCCTTGGCTTGAGGCTGCATGAATCCAATCTCTGCCCCCCATCTCTCTCTTTTTCTCTTTTTGTGTTACTGGGGTTTGAACTCAGAGCCTTGAGCTTGCATGCTTTTGCAAGTGCTGTACCACTGAGGGGCACCCTTAGCCTGTTTTTTTACTTTTTGAGACAGGGTCTTGCTAAGTTACACAGACTGCCTCTGGTCTTGAACTTGTGATCCTCCTGCCTCCACCTCCGGAGCCACTGGGATTACAGGTGTGTGCCACTGTGCCCGGCTTCCCTTCTCTTCACATAGACTTTCTTTTCTGTTTTTCTCTTCTCCTGATTTGTCTGTAAAAAGGACACTTGCCATTGATTTCAGAACCACCTGCACTGTCTGGGATTAGCTTCCAAGACCCTTAATTTATTTACATTTGTGAAGATCTTATTTTCTAAATTTACAGGTTCCAGAGATTTAGACATGGGGGGGGGGTACCATTCAATCTACCCTAAAATGCAAATCCCAATTTTGGATATTTGAAATATACTATTTTGATTATAAACAAGAGGGCTTTAAAATTGCATGTTTACTTTGACATACTAACTTTTCTCAGCCTACTGTAAAACTTTTTATGGCTACACTTGATGCAATCACTAGTTACTTTAAGGTAGTTAAGTGAATTAATATGTAATGCTGATTAGTATTATAGTTATTCTTTTTTATTTGTTTCTGGGTTTCTTTTGTTGTTGTTTGTTTTAGATGGGATATCCCTGCACAGTGCAGGCTGACCTCAAAATCTCCATTCTCATTCTTCAGCATCCTGAGTTTTACACACATGGGCCAGGAGGCCTGCTTGATTTTTTGAATTATATGTACATGAGGCTATCTTTCTATATCAGTCTGTTCCCTTATCCCAATATGATATACTCAAGCATAACAAATACAGCATATAGAGCAATTTCCATAAATATAATATCTTCAAACATATATTTATTGGTAAGTTTCACAGATTACTACTGGGAGACAAAAATATCTTTCCCCCAACAAATGTGAACTACATTTACTTGTATTCACTCATTGTTAAAATAGATGATGACAACATTTTAGGCTTGCCATGTTGTAATTTTTATTGAGTTTCCACAAAACTTATTTTCTTTTGTACTAGGATGCAAATATAATATTTTGAGTATCATCATCATTTAAATGCTAAATGTTTCTCACATTGAAAATGCTTATTAATAGTTTTTACCTGTTTTAATATTGCCTTTAATAATATTGCTCCATCTTGCAGTTACCTTCCTTTCAAGTGTCAGTAATTTTCAAAGTATTATAAATAAAAGAAGCCACTTACTGCATAACCTATGACCTTAAATTATCCTTAGATTACTTCATCTATTCTCTATTTATTAGATTGAATTGCAATTGTGGTAGTGTATTGTTTTGACTTAAAAATATAGAAAACTATTGTAGTATCACTTGAGTGCTCAGAATTCTGAAATTCTGTGTTGGGATCCCCAGGGCGATAGAGAGTACCCCAAATATGGTTGACCATAGGAGCCCATCTAGCCCACTTGGAGGACCAATCTTTATCCCCCAGGGCAAGTGATCCTTATCCTATATCTGGGTTACTTGCTCCCATTGAATCCTATGGGGCAAGATAGCAATGGTTCATTTTTGCTATACATCCAGGTATCTCACTCTTCTCCCTTCCCATTGAGTAGGCCAAGATGGCACCCAAGGTATGATAGCATCTAAAGCCCCCTGGTGCCCTATTGTATTGGTCATTTCTGATCCAACCCTGCTCCCCTGATTCGCTGGCTATCAGGCCATATAAACTCTGGAGCTCAGAGTTCAACAGCCTTTCTGAACACCATCCAAGAGTAGCTCACCAGGTGCTTGTGGTTCATTAGGAGCCCAAGGCTCATTTACTCATCTGCCTAGCCTAGCCTTCAGCCTTCCTCCGACCTGCCTTCATCTACTTCAACCTGCCTGACACCTCTACAATGTCAGATATCCTACACAGACTGACTTCTTCAAGAGGCAAGACTCTAGAGGCAAGCCTCTGAGAGTCAAGCACAGGCCCCCTGAATTGGCAAAGGCTGCAAGCCAGAAGAGCAATGAGACCCAGGAGTCTCTGCCCCAGTGGCAGAGACAGCAGCTGAGCACTTCCCTTCTCCAACTCCCCTTTCTCCTCTTCCTAATCCTCCATTCCTTTCCCCTTCTTTGTGAATAAACCCCTGTTCTTTTATCCCAGGCATTATGCTCTGATCTCTGGCCACAGCATCACGACCAGGTGCAGTGTTAGGGCACCCCCTCCTTCACTTCACCTCCATCAACAATGGAGGGAGAGAGAGAGAGAGAGAGAGAGAGAGAGAGAGAGAGATCCCAGAAAGAACCTAACAATTTTGGTCTTGTAATATGTCTCTCAAGTCAGGTCTCTGCTCAGTATTCTTTGAATTCTTTTTATTAGAAAATGTAACAGAACCATTATAGAATATTTCTTTTCCACTATTTTCTAAACCATTATAGGAATGTTTATTTTTAGGAGAATGAAATATTTTTCTTTACCCTTTAACCTACATGTCTGGAATTTTAGCATTTAGTTTTTATAATCCTTTTCTTTATAACTAAAATTTCTTTTTGATCAGAAAGCTTTTAAGTTTCCCATTTCTTTTTTTTTTCTTTTATTTTTTGAGGGGCAATTTAACTTTATTTTACAACCAAACTGCTAGGAAAATGCAGCACAGCCTTGACACAGCAAATAGGCTATATTATCATTTCAAGTAATAAGTTGATAAGAAGACAGCATAGTACTCATACAAAAGTTAAGGTGCCATGCTGTGTTAGGAACAGTGCATGTTACAAAGGCCATATACAAAAATAGTGTTTGGTAATGGGGTGTGCATGCCCTCTCTCCCTTGCTATAAAGAAGTCATAGCTGTATTAGCCCAAGTTTCTTACTATTTGACTTTCCTGTTTCTAGGGGATTATCTCAATAAGACTCTGTTAATTCAGGGAGTTAAGTAAGGAATGCTTGATTTAGGGTTTTATTCCATTTTGTTCTATGAAATCCAGGCTTTCCTAAGCCAATACTTCACAGCTCCCTTAACCAACCAGCAATTCCTATTTTACTTTTATTCCTGGAAACCAGCATGTATATGTAAATATATATCTTAAAGTCCCTTTCCCTTCAAGGGAAATTTGTATTGCAAGACCATCCTGTTATTCTGCTGCAGAAAATGCCAGGTTCCATAAGCCAGTGAAAGAAGCTCTGCTTCCCATACTCAGTGTGAACTGACTCTCATGTTTTTGCAGTGGTCTCCAGGCTACAAGATGTAAGAATTTTAGTAAATGCACATTCATATCTGATGATTAGAAAAGGATATACACAAGGAACCTTTCAAAGTTCTTAAATCCATTTCATGACCTTGTATATAAAAGAAAGCAAACAAAATAAAGATCTAGAAACCTTTTTTCCCCTTCTAAGTTAGTGATCTACTGTATTTTTGTTTTACAAGTTATGGAAAATGATGTGGTCTTACTTCTGGTAACTAAGAGGTTTACTAACAGGCACATGTCTTCTCAAACATCACCAGATCATAGGCAGGGTGAAAGAACTTGTCTGTGTTGGTACCTGTGTAGTAAAAAAGAATCTTGTACCCAGGAGGTCTCTGGCTTGGTACAAAGGAGATCTTACTGCCAAAACAAGATCTTATCCCATCAAATTTAGGCTTTAAAACATTTTCCCCAAATTTTAGCACCGTTTTTTTTTCCATTTCATTTTCTAGGATGGAAACATAAAAAACCAGTGTCCAAAGACAAATGAAATATGCCTTAAACTTCTTGCAATCCTTAGTTTTCACATTCACAAACTTTCCTTAAAAGTCTAAAATTCCCACTCCTCTTTTAAAATATATTCTCCTCCTCAGCCCTGATTATTACTGGTGAAGAGTTTTATTTCCCAATGGATGAAAGAGATTCCTTGGTCTTCTTAGCTGTAGTTGAGATGTAGTCATCCACACACTTGATCAAATGACTTTCCAGCTGCCAGTTCATCTGAAGTTCTTTATTTCTTGCATCCATCAAATCTTTGGCTTTGTCATTTGAAAGCAGGGTGCTTGGAGCCATGTGGTCTTGGAGCTTTTCCAACTCACTGGTCACCAAGGGCTGGGCTTGAGCCAGAGGCTTGTAGCAATGTTCTACACACTGGTGCACCTGCTGCATGGATGCCTAGTCCTCACAGTAGCTTGCAATGCACCAGAATATGAGGTCCTGTATCTTTGGGATGTTCACTTTCTTCACACTCTTCACCAGGGAGGCCACCACTTCCTGCTGCAGCTTGTCCATTTTGGTCTCTCATTTCTAAAACAACAAAATGACATGAGCAAGGGTAAAAGATAGCTTTACACTTTTTTTCCCATGTGGAAGCCCACGAATAGATTTAAGTCTTTATCATACAAAAATGAAATTTTGCTGTTAATCTTTTGGAAGCAGTTTATGGACTATCATTAGACACTTTCATTTACACAATTGTCTTAGCAGCAATATAAACCATCATCGGAATTCAAAAGATACACCGTCAAATGTACTATAAAATGAGAACATATTCAAAATGTAGAGTCGCATTTTAAGGTAGCATACTTTTGTAATTTAAAAAGCATTTAAAACAAGTTTGACAGTTTTACATTTATTGACTGAATTAGTTTCACCATTAATCTTTGATTTTGCAGTCTTTCTTTTTTTGTTTTTTATCCATTTAAAAGTAAGGCTTTTTCATACTAATTATGTATATTGGTGATAATCCCTTATATGGGAAAAGAAAAATACTATTTCTATACATTACAAGCTGTTAAACTGGATTAACTCATATAAACTGAAAATATTCCTGCATGTTGATAGTACTCTACACTTGGCTATTCTTACAATACATGCATAAGAATCAGTTTCCAAGTATTCTCCAACATCAAAGGGGTGTATCATCTGAAGTAGCTGCTAAATATAAAGATTTTTAGACTGCCTGCCAGAGCCTGTTTTGGTTTCAGTAGGTCTGGAGTGTGACTTGGCAATTCATGTTTTAAACAATACTGTAGATATTTCATTATAGAACCATTCATTACCTGGGAAAACATTACTTTTAGGAATAGTTCAATACAAATGAGTTGATTCAAAAAGGCAAGGAAGTAGAAGTTAAAAGAGATTGTTATATTCCTCTTAACCCTTTGACTAGCAATGTCAAATCAAAGTATATGACAGTAGGTATTTTATTTTCAGAAACTTCATTATGATGAACAAAACAAGAACATGATTAAAAAGTAGAGTACATAATATGAGTTTGTAAAATATCCATTTTTGTTTCTTGATTTTCTGTCAATTCATATGTGTTCACTTTTTGGTATATATGGCCTGATGGTAGTCAAAGGGTTTAATGCATGGGGAAGTATAAAAAAATTTCAATACTTACTACTCTCTGTCAGACATTTTACATATTATCACATTTAATCTATATAATGGTCTAACTTGTAAAAATTGAATATTTTGAACCCCCTTTCCCATTTCCAGGGACTTCTAGCTAGAAAGTTTAGAACCAAGGACTCGAACTCTAATGAAGTCTATTTATTGATTTAATGATGAGGCAAACATCTCTTGATCATGATAAAAAAAATGCCTGAGAAGATAAAACTCTGAACATATGCATGAGGTGAAATTGGGGGATTTGATTATTGGAGATTATATTGTATTACATCTGTATAAAATGGCCACTTGTAGGATAAATTAAATAATGTTCTTGCTCTCATTACATTTTAAAATAATCATAGTTTATTATCTATATTATCATTTTACATCTTGCATTCCTTTATTCCAATCTCCAACAAATTTCCAAGTGTCAGATGTATATCATTGCTCTTGTTTTGAAGAAGAAAAAGACTATACTCAAAGTGGGTAAGTAGTGTACTTGCCCTACTTAGCTGATGCATGTCAGACATGTGTCTTGAATTTATGACTTCCCAATTCCAAACACAAGGTTTTGATATTTGAATGTCTGACTTAGCCAATCAACTAAGTGTATTCACATTCAAGTGCCAGTCAGAAAAGGTGGAGGAATGTTTTCAGTCTAAATTAGTTAATCCAGTTCTAAAAGTACAAAATATTCAACTACAATACAATACAATAATGTTAATATAGGACAAAATGTTTATAAATCCCCTGTTTTAATCTTTGGCTATTCATGATTATGAAGATAGAATTTTTCTTTAGAGTTACAGCAAGTGTGTAGACTGTTAATATATTTTATATAAAAATTTACTTAATGGCTATATAATAAGAGCAAATATGATATTTGATTATTTTGCCTTTCAAATTAAATACTAAAATATGGTTTATCAATTCATGCTTTCAGTGCTTCCAGGATTTCACCTGTCATTGTGAGTTTATTTTCAAATTCATGAAGGGAGCTTGTATATTATCTTAAAATTACATGTATACTTTAAAATTATGTTTTGATTTAAATATTACTGGCAGTGTCAGAATCACTGTTTTACAAAAGAAATGCAATTGTAGTCTGAGAATTTTAATTACCATATTCATCATTTATTATTTTTATAATTTTGGGGCTCCATGGGATTTCCTGGGTGTCCAGGTGCCAAAGGGGAGAAAGATGTATTGGTATGAAATATAAGTATATTGTCCTGAACTAGCTAATGAAAATGTTCTTGCATGAATACTCTTTTATCAACTCTGGATTATTTACTATAATATACTTACTACGTATTGAAACCATTTGAACTGTCTTTGATAAGGAGTAGCTGACAAACCAGGCTCTCAGGTTCAGTGTGGTCTCAGGGTGGGTGGTGGTTGTTGTTAGGTGCCGTTGAGTCGGTATCCAACTCATAGCAACCCTCATAGGGTTTTTAATGGCTGACTGTTTCGGGATTGCCTTGGGAGTGGATTGCCAGGCCCTTCTCCCATTTTTGTGGTGCTGGGAATTGAACTCGGGGCCTCAGAGACTGCAGTGCAGCACTCTACCAACTGAGCTAAATCCCAGCCCCCCAGGATGGGTACTATGATTTAAAACAATGCCTTTTGGTTTTAATTTTTAATTTTTCAAAATTATGTTTTTGGATTTGCTTGGCCTTATCTCAGTTCCCTCTTTTGCTCTCATGTACAGGGTCCTTGAATTCCAGTGGTGCAAGAGGTCCTACTGAAAAACCTGCACCAAAAGTATCATTGGTACTTGTTCCATTGGGTCTTTGTAGCAAGTTCCTCTTTCAGGGGATGGGTGCTGCAAGAAGGAATCAAAACTTATTTTCTTTCTTTTTATTATCTCTCTCTCTCTCTCTCTCTCTCTCTTGTTGCCAGGGCACTTCAGGTAGTGATGGCCCTCTTGGTCCTCCAGATGAAAGAGTGCATATGATACAGTCACATAATATAACATGAAAATGAATACCTTTGTGAGTGTTTAAATCTATGGGAAAAGGTACACCTGTTGGCAAGTATATATACATACCCATAAAATCTCATCTGAGATATAAAAGTCTTGTTTTTCAATTACAAACCCTGCCAACTAAAAAGTTTAATTGATATATGCAACTAATTTTGCTATAGAAATGAGAGAAGTAATGGGTGAAATTGGCCTAAGATATTACCCTTAAACTCAAGCTAAAATAAACTTTTTACTTTAAATACACTTAAATACCTATGCCATTTCAGCCCTTTCTTGTGTTCTCTATATTAATACTTCATTTGCCTATGAGCTGGCAGCAGCATTTTGCTGGTGAAATGCAAGCTACCAGTAGACATTAAGCCACAATCGATACACATTCAAGTCAAGATAAAACATTTTTTCCAGTAAATAGAAAAACTATTTAGTAAATTGATTTTCAATTGATATAAAGTAAAGCCAAACACAGATGAGTAAGCATGCCCTTTGTTTGGCATTTCTGGCAAAATGCAGCATTTTTATAGCCAAAGTTTTTGAAAGCTATCCTCTTGCAAGAATTTTAGCTATTAAAATCTGTATGAGATTCAAATAAGTTAGAACCATTTGTTGGTATTCTCTGCTTTTCAGTATTACAAAGTCATGTTAATATATTTTATATATTATTATTAGAGAAAGTAGGTGTTTTATGAAAAAGAAAACAGAGACACCTTATGATGTATAACTTAAAACTGAGCGTGGGTAATGTTGACTTTTGAGTAAGAAGCAATGAGCAAAACTTAGTTTCTACTTGTGACAAAACTGTTAGGCAAGACATAAGAGTAAACATTTAATTAGAGGTACTTTATGGCCTTGGCTCATATTTAATTAAACTTTCTGCTAAATGTTTCTCATTCTTGATGAACTATTTTCAAATTAAGTCTGTTCATCCTGGACATTTTGAATTTATAAATAATACATATATTTGATATATTTTATGATTGAAGTCCCCCACACATCTGTCAGTTTGCTATACTGTGGTGGCTTGCCTGTTTCTTTGAGGCTAAGCTATGTCACTGGTATCTCAGATACCAGCATGGTCACCCATGGTGGACAGGTTTCAGCTGGGCTTCCAGACTAAGACACACTAGGGATAGGACCTGGTGACCTACTCCTGAAACAACTAGCCATTGACAACCCAGTGAATAGCAAAGATACACTGTCAGATATAATGCCAGAAAATGAGTCCCCCAGGGTAGAAGGTACTCAAAAGACGACTAGGGAAGAGTTGCCCCCTTGAAGTAGAGGCTACCTGAATGACAGAAATGGAGCCCCAGGGACCTCCATTTACTGATGTGGCACAACTCAAAATGGGAGAAACAACTGTAAATGTCCATTAATAATTGGAATGTGGAATGTACATAGTGTGAATCTAGGAAAATTAGAAATTATTCCAAGAGAAATGGAGTGCATAAACATTGACGCTCTAGGCATCAGTGAGCTAAAATGGACCAGCATGGGCCATTTTTTTTTTTTTTTGTGGTACTGGGGGTTGAACCCAGTGCCTTGCGCTTGCATACTCTGCAAGTGCTGGACCACTGAGCTGCACCCCCAAGCCCATTTTGTACTTTTTGAGACAGGGTTTCACTAAGTTACACAGACTGCCTCTGGTCTCGAACTTTTGATCCTCCTGCCTCCGCCTCCCAAGCCTCTGGGATTATGGGTGTGTGCCACCACACCAAGCCAGTATGGGCCATTTTGAGTTAGATAATCATATGGTCTACTATGCTGGGAATGACAAACTAATGGGAAATGGGGTTGCATTTATCATCAAAAAAGACATCTCAAGATCTGTCTTGAAATACAATGCTGTATGTGATAGTATAATATCCACATACCTATAAGGAAAGTCAGTTAATATGACTATTATTCAAATATACACACCCACCACTAAGGCCACAAGTGAAGATAGGGAAGATTTCTGCCAGCTTCTAAAATCTGAAATAAAACAAACATGTAATCAGGATGTACTGATAGTTACTGGTGACTGGAATGCAAAAGTTGGAAACTGAAGAAAGCTCAAGAGTTTGACAATATGGCCTTGGTGATAGAAACGAAGCTGGAGATCGCATGATAGAACTTTGTCAAACTAATGATCTTTTCATAGCAAATACATTTTTTCACCAACATAAATGGTGACTGTATACATAGACTTGATCAGATGGAACATACAGGACCAAATTAACTACATTGTGGAAACAAACAATGGAAAAGCACCATATCAAATTTCAGAACAAGACCAGGTGCTGATTGTGGATCAGACCATCAACTGATCATATGCAAGTTCAAACTGAAACTGAAGAATATTAGAACAAGTGTATGAGAGCCAAGGTATTACCTTGAGTATATCCCACCTTAGTTCAGAGACCACTTTAAGAACAGGTTTAATGCATTAGACACAAATGATACAAGACCAGATGAATGTGGCATGACATCAAAGATATCATCCATGAAGAAAGCAAAAGGTTATTAAAAAGACAGGAAAAAAGAAAAGACCAAATTACATGTTAAAATAGACTCTGAAACTTGCCCTTGAATGACAGGCAGTTAAAGTAAAACAAAGTCATGATGAAGTTAAGGAACAGAAGATTTCAAAAGGCAGCTTGTGAAGACAAAAGTAGATATTTTGATGAGATGTGCAAAGAGCTGGAGACAGAAAACCAAAAGGGAACAACATGCTCTGTGTTTCTCAAGCTTAAGAAAGGAATTGAAGAAAAAATTCAAGCCTCGAGTGGCAATAGTGAAAGATTCTACAGGGAAAACATTAAATGATCCAGGAAACGTCAAAAGAAGGTGGAAGGAATACACAGAGTCATTACACAGAAAAGAAATGGTGGATGACCAACTATTTCAAGAGGTTGCATATTATGAGGAACCAATGGTGTTGAGGGATGAAGTGGAAGCTGCTTTGAAAGAATTGGTGAAACACAAGGCTCAAGGAATTGAAGGAATACCAATATAGATGTTCCAATAAACAGGTGCAGCACTGGAGGTGCTAACCTATTTATACCAGAGATTTGGAAAACAGCTACCTGGCCAACTGACTGGAAGAGATTCATATTTGTGCCTGTTCCCAAGAAGGGGATTCAACTGAATGTGGAAGCTATCGAATGATATCATTAGTATCACACAGAAACAAAATTTAACTAAAAATTGTTCAAAAGTGATTATAGCTGTATATAGACAGGGAAGTGCTGGAAAATCAAGCCAAATCAGAAGAGGGTAGGGAACCAGGGACATCATTGCTGATGTCAGGTGGGTATTAGCTGAAACCAAAGAATATCAGAAATATGTCTATCTGTGTTTTATAGACTATGCAAAGGCATTTGACTGTGCAGATCATAACAAGTTATGGATGACACGTGGGAGAATGGGAATCCCAGAGCACATACTTGTACTCGTGAGGAATCTGTACATGGACCAGGAGGCAGTTGTTTGAACAGAACAAGGAAACACTGGTTGGTTTAGAGTTGAGAAAGGTTGCATTACAATTTAGTTTACTTGGTTCTACAGTCAATACCCATGGATGCAGCAGTCAAGAAATCAAAGGACGCATTGTTTTTGGAAAAACTATGGGAAAAGATCTCTTTAAAGTATTGAAAAATCACTTTGAAGATGTCACATTGAAGATGAAGGTGGCCCTGACTCATGCCATGCTACTTTCAGTTGCATAATATGGTTGTGAAAGCTGGATATTGAACAAGGGAGACAGGAGAAGAATTAATGCTTTTGAATTATGGTGCTGGAGAAGAATATTGAATATACCACGGACTGCCAAAAGAACCAACAGATCTGTCCTAGAAGAAGGGCAAGCAGAGTGCTCCTTAGAAGCAAGGATGGCTAAACTGAGTCATATGTATTTTGGACATGTAGTCAGGAGGGACCAATTCCTGGAGAAGAACCTCATGTTTGGGAGAGTGGCAGATCAATGCAAAAAAAGAAAACCTTCCACTAGATGGATTGACACACTGTCTTCAATAGGGTTAAACATAAATAAGATTGTGTACTGGCACAGAACTGGGGAGTGTTTCATTCTGCTATGAGTTGGACCCTACTCAACTCTACTTAACAACAACAACATAGTTAAAGTCATTTTAATAAGGTACAGTTAATTAATTAAAATTATTGAATCATCAAATAGAGAGGTTTAGCAAATTATAACACAACTGAATTTTGTCTCTAAACCACCACTTGTTCTCTCTTTATGTGTTTTGTTTGTACATTCCAAATTTCATGATCAATAATATTTCTTTATGAGTACATTTTTAATGATATTGCATTTTAATTTAGACAATTGTGTGAACCAACAGCATGAGTACCTGTAATTGTAAAAAAAAAGTTTAAGAATGATAAAAACACATTTTGAGGATCAAAATAAAGGATTTGTTTTTTGTTTTTTAGTAATCTAGACAGATTCATTTTCAACAAACATCTATACATGTTTTCATGTATAGAGAAAACATCTTTCCTTTATTATATGTAGTAGCTGGCACATTTCCCTCTAATAGACCCTTATTTTTTTGGCAAAAACTTTCTAAACATGATGAGCTTTTTTCACTCATGTCTTAAGCACACCATGGAAGAATGACAGAGGTAATGTCACAATAAGTTTTACTCAAAATATGTAAGATGGGAAGTTCAGGGAGAGAATTTTGTAATGTCACTGAAATAGAAGTATAGAACCTATGTTTTCCCATTTCAATGGACTCCTTTAACAATATATTAATATTTACACATATATGTACACATAATCTATATATTGTATATTATCTCTCTTTGTGTGTATATACATATGTATATGTATGTACCCCCCCACATATATACCTACATTGATTAGAGAATTCTACAAATTAAATATCTCTCATGATCATTGCTAATTAGGTGTGGCTATCATTAAAGAGTTAGTTAATATTGTTTCTAACTGGATCTAAGGGTGCCAAATTTAGCAAAACAAAAGAAAAAGAAAAATGAGAACCAAGATACCTAATTGAATTTGAGTTTTGCATAAATGATGAATAATTTTTAGCATATTATGTCCCCACTAATATTTGGGGGATATTAAAATATCATTTAGCTGATGAAATTTCCTGTCATGTGCCTCAGTCCCCACCCACAGGTAATCATCCTTGGGTTCAACATAACTCCATCACATATGTGTAAAATATCATAAAATATCATTTGTATAAATTCAAATTTAACTAGGTGCTAGATATCTTATCTATGACACTAACTGAGCTCCAACAGTCTTCATGTTGAGTCTCTATATATGTGTACACTACCTCACACAGAAACTACCTATAGCTCCCCTTTACCTACCAGGAACCTTCCAAGACTCCAAGTGGGTGCTTGGAATTGCAGATGACACTGGACCTTGTATACTGAACTATGTACTGAATTTTTTTCCTATTTCCTATTTGTGCATAACTGTGATAAGTTTAGTTTATAAAGCTTAGTTTGTAAATTGTTGTTGTTGTTGTTAGGTGCTGTCGAGTTGGTATCCGACTCATAGCGACCCTCATAGGGTTTTCAATGGCTGACTGTTTTGGGATTGCCTTGGGAGTGGATTGCCAGGTCCTTCTCCCATTTTTGCGGTGCTAGGAATTGAACTTGGGACCTCAGAAACTGCAGCGCAGCGCTCTACCAACTGAGCTAAATCTCAGCCCAGTTTATAAATTAAACATAGTTAAAGATTAATGATAATGACTAATAACAAAATAGAAGACTTTATACCATAAAAAAAAAACCTGCCAGCATCATTACACTTGTGTTTTGAGACATTCTTAAGTAAAATAAGACTTACTAGAACACAACCACTTCAATATAGTGACACACTATCTGCTAACTGCCAAATCGCTAATAAGTGAGTAGTATATTCGATGCAGCTGTACCACTGTGGTGTGTGATCCTGTCAGATCTTGGAAGCTAAGCAGTGTCGGGCCTAGTTAGTACTTGGATGGGAGACCTTCTGGGAACACCAGGTGCTGTAGGCTTGGGAGAAGGACCCAGCAATCCACTCCCAAAAAACAATCAGTCATCGAAAACGCTATGAATATCAGAGAAGCACTGACAATAGTATTTCACCTGTTGCTATGAGTCGGACACCGACTTGATGGCACCTAACAACAGCATATGTGATGGAGTTATGCTGAACCCAAGGATGATTACCTCTGGGTGGGGACTGAGGCACATGACAGGAAATTTCATCATGCTACACAAAATGATGCACAATCTAAAACTTATGAATTTTTTATTTCTAGAATTTTTAATTTCTTTCAGAACACAATTGAGGATGGGTAACTAACATTGTGGAAAATGAAATCACAGATAAGGACTCCTATATTTTGACCAATGTAAAAAAAACATGGGAACACTTTTCTGTGGAATTTTATAAATCACAACCCACTTTTTATTCTTTATTTTCTGTGAACTAATGATTACAAAAATGTTTCTTTCTTAAAGAAATTTAAATTCAAAATCAATTTGTATTAAATTTATAAAGCAAAGATATTTTCAGAAATTAGGAAAATAGTTTTCCACAAAACTTTAAAAGAAACTATTTTAAAATTTTGTGTTTAGAATGAATTTTGTTTATAATTTTCTTAAGAATTAAGCATCCTCCTCCCCCTTTTACAACCCCCAACCACCGATCTCTTTTCTAGTTGCATGTCTTCTTGTGGGAATATTTTTCTGTATACCCTTGTATTCCAATTATGATTTCAGTCCACACTTTTTTCTGTAGTGATCTATCTTTTCACATTGTCAGCAATATTACATGAATACTAGCCCATTTGCATTATTACCAGCCTTTGGTATTGTTGGTATTATTATAATTATTTTTCAAACTATTAAAGTTGGCCTGTTTACTTTGAGGTAGACCTCTATCTCATTCCTTACTCCTCCTTGTCCCTCCTTCCCCTCCTGTCTTCTCCCACCATTGCTTCCTTTTGCTAGAACCATCCCTCCTTTCCCCTCCTTAAATTGTCCCTTCTCCACTAAGTTTACATGAGTTTTTTATTATGTTCCAACTTATGTATAGGATTTTTTCCTTTTTTAAAATATGATTCAGCTCCCACATATGAGTGAAAACATGAGGTATTCCTCTCTTTGGGCTTGTGATCATTCACTTAAGATAATTTTTTCCAGTTCCATCCATTTTGCTGCAAATGACACTATTTCATTTTTTTGATTGCTGAGTATTATTCCATTGTGTATATGTACCATTTCTTTTTAATCTGTTCTCCTATTGACAGACACTTTGGTTGATTCCATATCTTTGCTATTGTGAAGAGTGCTGCATTGAACATGGAAATGCAGCTGTCTCTGTGGTGTGATGACTCATCTCCCTTTGGGTATATTCCCATTAGTGTTATAGCTGGGTCATATGGTAGATCTATTTTTAGTTTTCTAAGGTATCTTCATATTGATTTCCAAAGTGGGACACAAGAGGGTAAGGGGGAAGTTATCTATGCAATGTACAATGAGATACATATATGGAAATGTCACAATGAAATGCATGTCAGAATGAAACACATTAAGTTGTACATTAAAAATGTCCAATAAAAAAGAATTAGAAGTTATAACCTTTGTTCAAAAAACATACCTGCTCACTAATTTTTCATTCACATAGAAACAGAAAATCTGCCTTATTAAGCTCGTCTTACATTTGAACAAAAATATGTGGACATCATATTGAGTGTCAACCTGAAAATAGTATATAGCTCCTTAAAATGAGTACATGTTTCTAATTAGTAGAAGGGAATAGTCAGAATGTAAGAACTGAAAATGTTCCTCAATAAAGCAGCTGCACTTCACTTTCAACGTAAGGTGGTAAGGAATGTAGAATTCTTATCCTGTATATGGCAGACCATTGTAAGATAGTATTACCCTCACCCTGTTCAATACTCATGAAAATAATGATAAGTGGGGTAAATATTTGTACATATTTGCAGATTAAAAATTACCAAATTAATTTTTCATTTTCTCTTATAATGGTGTACAAATATGCAATCTTAACATCAGGGTGAATGTACTACGCTTTTCTTTGACCTTCTTGAATAAAACAAAGAAGTCCCGTAATAATAAAATATATTTGAGGCTAACAAAAAGAATTAAGAATCATAGTCTCAGAGCTTAATGGGAATATAAAAATTATAAATTCCTAAAATTTTCCCAGTTCTTTTTGATTTTGATAAGATCCAGGCAATAGCAAAAACTTAGGCTGATTTCTGAAGTAGCATTGGCTTAACAATGTTAATGGAATTTTCTTTGTGAAGGTTAAATTGGTAACTCAAAAAGTTAATTCTATTAAAGATCTAGCAGTAAACTTTACTTTTAATCAGAAAATAGAAAAACCCTATCCTAATTGTATTACTGAAGGAATTTTCTTAATATTATCTTTCCATCTAATACATCTTCAGTTTAGAAATATAATTATGCTCTGAGCACATAGGAGATTATCATTTTTCAATCATTTTTCTGCCACCAACACAGCCACTGTTACTAGGTATACTAGGCATTTTAAAGAAAATAAAGGAATTGGATAAAATAGCCAGTTAAGCATCAAGCTGGGAATGATTAAATATTTGGGTTGAGTCTCAATAAAAGTAATTATACAACAAAGTTCTTTTTATCTTGCCTAGAAGAGGCTTGCACATTAGGCAATCAGTTGACAAGTGCTAGAGGTCATACCAAATCATATTTGGCATGGTTAATGATATCATCTATGATCTTTTTGAAATAGTCACGTAGTTTCCCTTTTAGCTGTGTATCAGTAGAATCAGAGATATCTTTTTTTCCATGAATGTTCCTAGGTAATGTTAAAAGTAAAAAAGCCAGGAAACTTTTCAAGACATATATGTTTTATTCAATTTTTATATGAATGCTGAACATTTACAGTGCTCCTGAGATGAGAATGTTGACGTGATGTGCAATTTTAAGTAAGGAAAAATCACCTATTTTACTTTTAGACTGGCCCTGATTATCATGTTCTCTTAACATACTTCCTGTCACTATGGTGAAGTCATATGCCATATTGTATTTTATCTGTAGAAATAAAACACAAAGTATAAACATGTGCCTTTTTAAGGCATTTTGTTAAATTTTCTCCACTGCTTTTTATTTTCAGGGCCCTCAAGGACTTCAGGGTCCAGTTGGATTCCCTGCACCAAAAGGTCCTCCCGTGAGTGTTATAGTTTCTATTTCTCTTTCATCATTTGATAACATCTTCAAATTTTTGAGAATCATAGCTTCTGATTTAAATACTTTTAGGTATATATACTGATAAAATCCCTATAAAATAAAACTGTAAATTAAATGTCAGAGAATATGTTATCAATGTGTGGAGACTGTACATTCTTTCTGAATATACAGACTTTATTTATTTATTTATTTATTTATTTATTTATTTATTTATTTTGCAGTACTGAGGGATTGAAACCAAAGTCTTGAGCATACTTTGCAAGAACTCTACCACTGAGCTGCAACCATAGCTCCCATTCCCCCTTTTAAATTTTTTATCTTGAGACAGAGTATCATTAAGTTACTCAGGCTGCCTTTGAATTTTCAATCCTCCTGCATCCACCTCGGAAGTCATTGGGATTACTGGGATGCATCACTGAAACATCTCTTATCAAGTACTCTTTTAAGTACATCAAAAGCTTTTACAATATGAATATTGTTTTCCAAATCCCCCTCTACTACAATGGGTATTATTTATTCCATTAAAATTATGACCAAATAATAAATATTTGGTGTATTAGAATTTCTGTTATCGTCCATCATCAAATGGCATTTTCCACTTCTCTTCAGTTATAAATTCCTAAAGTCCTTCCAACATTCTGATGCTACTTACATCACATAAAGGTTATTATTTTTGTATCTATGTGCACTTTTCTTAGAAAATGCAGTGATAATCCTTACTGAATCATATTTCTTTAATAGATCTGTTGAGAGTGAAACTCTTGGATGTCATTGAATATCTTCACAAAGTTAATTGAAAAGTCTTATTTTCATACTTAAATATTCATCTAATTTTTCTTCCTTTTTTCAACCTATCCATTATTTATTTACTTATTTGTAATTTATTTATTTTTTATGGTACGAAGGAGTTGAACCCACAGCCTCACTCATGCTAGGCAAGCACTTTGCCATTAAATTGCACTCCCAGCCCATTTTTTATTTTTATATTTTGAAACAGTGTCTTGCTAAATTGGATAGGCTGCCTCTGGTCTTGAACTTGTGATCTTTTTGCCTCAACCTTCCAAGTGGCTGGGATTACAGGCATGTGCTACTACACCTAGCCTATTCAGTTTCTTTATGTGAACCTTAATGACTATATCCACCTGTTTAGTGTAGTGGTTCTTGAAAAGCATTCTATGGCTCTGCAATATCAACAGCACTTGGGAGACTGTTAGGAATGCAAAGTCCCACACACCTAATTGAAACTCTGAAAAGAGGCCCAGTCCAGATTTGAACAAACTCTCCAGATAGTTCTGAGTCATACTAAAGTTTGCAAACCATTGTTCTAGTCTAGGCTAGACAATACTGCTGAAACTTTAGTGTGAAAAGTCATTTTGTTGAATTATTAATGTTGAAATACTAGAATTAAATGTTAAATGCTAAGACAGTCTCTTAGTTTTTGCAATAATTTTAGGCAATGTTTAGAGTATATTTTAATACTGAAGAATTCTGCCATTTTACTGAAAATATATTAAGAAATGGTTGTAACCTATATTAGAATGTTGTAAGAATCAACACAAATACCTAGTATTAGTGATAATGTTGATATGACCTGTATAAAATATTTCTTACCCACCATGTCAGTTTTTGTCTCAAATGCAACTTGAAGTTTGTGCAAAGTTTCACAGAGAAGTGAAAACAGGTCCTAAACTAATTATACACATATTTTTCATAATCATTTCCATGGGTATTTGAAGCCTTGAAAATGACCTCATTTTGAATCAAAGCCTTTTTTCCAAATTCATTCCATATTAACATATATACAAACACATCTTTTAAAATAAATTTATTTAATTAGTTAACATGTAGTGAGGAGGGTGTTTGTTGTCATTAAAATGTCATTTTCAAATGGTGCTTGTTACTATGTATCCAGAAGGGTAAGAATACTTCTGTCGATACTTATTAGCCCTGGTCTGCAATTTGAATGGAAACTTAATGGTTTCTGAAGAGAATATATAATATATAAGTAGTCCAAAGAAGCAAACTATCTCTACTAAATATTTAAAATGTAAGAACCTCAAATAGTTGTTTACTTTAAGTACTTAGTTAATTGCTTCATTTATTTCTTAAGACATGAAAAGACAAAGCAATAGCATAGTACATTTTCTCTCCAACACTTAATAAACATTTTGCTTCCAAAAGGATATTTAAGAAAACTTAATGGAAAAATTGATTGTAATAAAGTCTAGAATTGAACGTAGCACATTCTGTGTCCTTTACTTGAAATAATTTGAGAGGTAAGTTACCATTGTTTTTGTAAATTTGTATTTTTTTCATTTTTGTCACAAGTTCAGATCACCACTAGAGGTCACTGTCTTTCTCTGTTATCCACATTTCAGTGTATGGGAATTGAGTTGTGAACAGATCACTAAAAAGGGAAATATTCATTTGTCAAGTGTTGTAGAATTGATATTTTAGAAAAATCAAAATACAAACATGCAAATTTGGTTTTAGAAGATAGATGCAAAAGAAATAAATTCATTTACATGAAAAATATATACTATAGAATTCTACAAATTTTTTAGTCTCAAAAATAGGTATAGAATTATATTAAAGGGACGTATGCACATACTATCATATATAAAATCAATTGAGCATCACCATATATAAAATAAACAACATCAAAACACAATGTCCAATGACATATTAGAAAATTGTCTAGCATGTTACACTTATACTATAGAAATGATTTGAGACATATTTATAACATGTTTAATATTTGTGATTCCAGGGGCTATCTGGGAAGGATGGACTGCCCAGACACACTGGACAAGGAGGGGAGACTGTAAGTGGCTCCATTTTTCTGATTGAAATTTTCTATCTCTAATACTTAATCAGTTTGCAAAAAGCTACTTAATTAATGAAAGTTAAATTACCAGTTGCAGAATAATGGGGGAATGTGTTCCATTGGTCCTTTGATTATAATCTTCAAATAAATGCATGAATAGACCCATATTTGTACAAATATATTTGAAAAAATAGGGTGCTAGTTGAGATGATTATTCTTATTGTCAATATCAGCTCTTTAAGAATGAGATGATGGGGAAAAACCCATTGTGTTTTGGACACTTCCACAAGATGGTCACCTTGACCTTCGACTGAAGTCTGCTTACAGAAAACTTCCACCCAAACCCATCACCCCTCCCCTGTCTGAGGGAAGCACATTCCTATTAGGCATGAACATAATACAACACTCTTCTCCCAGAACTAAAGGATGAGGTACTTGCTGATGTTGGAACAATAAGGGTATTATTGGTTTGGAACTATGTCAAATGCATCCTCTCATGTCTAGTAGGAAAATGGAGATATAGGAAAAATGTAATTTAATTTGATTTAAAAATGTAAGGAATATAACATTAAAAAATCTACTGAACAACTCATCCTATATGTGATGATTTGGGCAGAGGGAAGATGGGCAGCTCCTCTACTGTGTAAGCAGTCCTTGTGGGTTTGTTTATTTTACCATTGTTACACAACTGTGTGTCTGGCTTTCCCAGGGGGTTGTTATTCTAATTTGAAATTCTCATGGGTGGCGTGTTTCCTTGGAATCATTCCTTGATTTTCATTATTGGTTAATTTTATCCAGAATTCTTGAGGAAATCACAACACAGACTATCTCTGACTGTGTGGTTCAGAATCACTTTAGGGCATTCTACCAGCAGGAAGACATATTTGGAACTGCATATTAATACATGATAACAAATCTTAAAATGCTGTTAGTTTTCTACCATGGGAAAAACTGTCAGCAGCAACTCAATTCCTGTCTCACTCCCCAAGTGACAATTCTTGGTGTAACAACTTCATAATTTTAGCCATGCTGGAAATTTCAAAGCCTTGACTTTCGAAAGGCAAATTAAGAATGACTTGGTGGGACCATAGTGTAAAATCATCTAGATATCCTCTTGGGAGTGACAACTACATGAGGAGGAAAAGTGAACTCCTTAAAGAAGATTCCACACTCAAATTTGCAAACACATTTTCATTAAAATCTTGTAGCCAATCATTTTTAGCAAAGTCATAAAACTTCCTTGAAATAACTCTAGAATATTTCCAAAATATCTTTTGCAGAAGGGATATGAGTTGTCTTTTTTTTTTTTTTTTTTTTTTTTTGGTACTGAGGAGTTGAAGCCAGGGCTTAGCTCATGTTAAGCAAGTGTTCTAACACTAAGCTACAACCCTGGCTTCAGTTTAATTTTTTGTTTTGAAACAGGGTCTCACCTCTGGCCTCGAACTTATGACTTTCCTGTGTCTGCCTCTTTAGTTGCTGGAGTACAGGCATGTGCCATTGTGTGTGGCTTAAGAATTTCCATTTAAAAATCCCTTTAGTCTTTAGTTGAATCAAGAAGTACTGCTTCTATCCAAAGTAACCACATTCTATAAAACTTTCACATTTAAAGAAAAGGAAAAATAGCATATTAGCTAATGCTTCCAGAAAGTATGCTTTTATCTTGTAGTTTCTCATGGACCATGGCAAGAATTATTTCCAGAAAACTGTATTCCTGATTTCACACATGTTAACTTTTGAGAAAATAGTGACTCATTTTATAACCAGGAACTGTTCTTTTTCATTTTATTCCATCTTTGCTGGGATTCAAAAAGTTTCCTTGTAGAAGAATCAGAAGGAGTAATCAGAAAAGATGGTGAATGTTTAAATTAATTTTTTCTTTTTGATTTCTTGAGACAGGGTCTCACTGTGTAGCCCAGGCGGTCCTGGAACTTACTATGTAGACCATGTTATCCTCCCCCTCGAGTTCATCCTCCTGCCTCAGCCTCCCTGAGTCCTTGGATTATAGGTGTGCGCCATCATTCCTGGCTTAAATTTAAAAATTTTGTTAGAGTAAAAGACACTTTGCCATTAATCTCCCTCAATTTTTTATTTAAATATTCATGATATTTTTGATCACACCTCATATGTGTTACTTTGTATCAAGGAAGAAATTCTTTTGTTATATTTGAAATTTGTCCCCAGTCAGAAATCCACCAAGAACCGTTTGGACATCTTACATTTTAAGGCTTTTTCAGGTCACCTGGAAAAATTAGAAATAGTTTCTATTATACTGAAGCAACTCAAATTTGTGTCAGAGACCCTGTGCCAAATCTAGTATTGATCCTAAAATTAATTTTAGTCCTTTAGAGATCTTAAGAATAGGAGTTATATTTCTATTAGGTTTTAAACAGACTTTGTAAACTACCCATGAATGTATCAAACTAATTTGGGACTTTGGAACTTTGAAAAACATAAAGTTATTCTAAAGTTAAAGGGCAAATGTAGTCTTTTTTTAGGGAGGAGGGTTACTTGAGGGTTGAACCCAGGGCCTCACACATATTTTGCAACTGCTTTGCTACTGGGATGCATTCCCCAGCCCATTTTTACTTTTTATCTTGAGTCGGGGTCTTACTAAGTTACATAGGCTGCCTCTGGCCTTGAACTTGTGATACTCCTGCCTCTGCCTCCCAAATTGCTGGGATTACAGGCATGAGCCACCATACTCAGCTAAGTGGAGTCTTATTATATGGCAATATCAGACAAACAAATTCAATTCCAATCTGTAGTAATTTTCCCATGTATAGTTTATGCATAGGATCTCTGTGTCAAATTTATTAGATACTTGCATATGCCCTGACTATCTTAAATGAACAGACATATGGACAGTGTTCTCTTCCAGCTCCTTCCAAACTCATCACCTGTTTAAGTAGCAGCTGAGTGGATACTGGAGTGCAAGTGTGGATTGTAAATTTTCCAGACTTTCCTCAATTAAACATTAATATTTTAATCAATTAACTTTAATTAATTATAGTCATTTTTGGATGCTATTCTTATTCTCATGGTTACTAAGAAAAAAACTTTAGAAATTTTTAATTTTTTTAAACGTTCAAAGTTGCATTTTCTCCTTCAAGTCAAATTTAGTAATCCAGACAGAGGGAACAGGTCATGCAATATGCCATGTGTAGCTCTTCAGAGAAATGTGGGAAAGATCAGTATAGCTAGAACCTAGGACACATTTTCAAAGAAAAAGTATGACAGCTCAAAATAGGCTCAGACTAGGTTTAAATTTATCACTGAAATTGTTTGATGTATTTTTTGTAGTGAGTTGATTATTTTATGTGAGATGGTGATACTGGCCAACATGGACAAGGGAGTGATCCTGATTGGAAAAACTGCAAAGAGATGATCATAATTTGAATAAAACAAGTCTGCAGGATTAAATGACAGAGTAGAAGACTAAAGGAAAACCTGAGGTACAAAGGTACTTCATTGATAAAGGGGATAACACAGAGAGGGTTCATTCAGTGAGCTCAGTGTTGAGAATGTTGAGGAGAGAGCATGATATACAATTGGAAATGTATAACTGAGAGAACTTTAGTGTTCGGTGTACACTAGTTATTTAGAAATTGTTTGGGGCAGATGAAAGAGTTTGTCAGCATAGATAAGAATTGTGGTCAAGGAGATCATTGACCTAATCCTGAGAGTAATGAATTTATAAGTGTGTATATACAGATACATTCATAAACACTATATACACATGTATATTGATCTATATAACTATGTATATACACCCATATATATCTATCTGCATGCATAAGTATCTCATAAATTCACTACTTTCTGGATTATGTCAACAATCTCCCTGACCACAATATCTATGTATATATACTTATAAATTCATATATACACACCACACATATGCATGTCTGTTTATATTTGTATGTGCATACATATAAATCTGATTACAGATTTCCAAACCAACCAGTTGCTGATGAGTTAAAACTAAGTGAAATATTATTTTGATCATGAAATGAGAAGCAAATTCTATGATAGTTCCCCTAAGAATTAATTAGTTTTGCTATTGAGAATCATAACTCAAGGAGAATTTAAGAATTAATCAATTACAAAAATAAGGGAAATCTGTTTTCTTTTCCTGTAACATCAATTACACTAATAATAAATACAGATTCTTTTCTTTTTACCTACTTATAAAATGTTTTTGTAAATAATTCAATTGTAGTTATTTGGAAAGTTGTGATACAAACATTAAAATACTAGTTTTTATTTTTTTCTTGCTAACTTTACTATCTTATAATGAACACAATTTTGCAAACACTGTTGGCTTTAATTCAGTTCTTTGGAAGGTTTTTCTCCCAGTGGTTTCTATCAACTTCTTCAACTGTTGGCTTTAATTCAGTTCTTTGGAAGGTTTTTCTCCCAGTGGTTTCTATCAACTTCTTCAACTGTTGGGTATAACTTAACTCACATGAGAAAGAACTTTATCATAATACTGTTACACAGAATGAATAATCCACAAGTCTAGAGAAATGTAGATACCAGAATACATTCCCAAAAGCTTGATTCAGTGAGTACATTCTGTTTACATCAACCAGATTATATTTTAATGATTGAATTATTTGCAAGGTCATTTGTACTTCTATTCTTTTGGGTTTTAAGAAAGAATATTGACAAATAGCTGAAATGATTACTAATCATGCAAAGAATTATAAATATAGTTTATGTTTGTTTTATTTTATGAGATTGTTGCTATGTAGTAAAAACAAATATATTCATGTCACAGAATACAAATTTTATCTCTGTATAGAGAATCAGTGGACTATTTTAAATAAAGTCCAAGTCAACAGTTATTTTATCCATAAACTTTGCTAGGTTAAAATCTATGTGTTGTTTGGTGTGGTAGAACAAGGTTAAAAGTATATTTTTATTTAGCTTTATTGTATTATCATTTCTTTAGTTTGTTGAAAACACTACTTCCATTATAATGTGAAATAGTAAAGATAGCAAAATTTGAATTTTAAAGAGAAATGGAATATAGTAACTCATCCTTAACATTTGAAAAGTATTTTTACCTAAAAAGGTGACTTTCTTTTAATGTGAGTTATTCAAATATCTCATAGAATTTTCATTTATGCTTTATCCTGTGTATAGATTGTACAGATTATTCTTTGCTTCCCTAGGTACTTCAAGGCAAAACTGGCAATCCTGGGCCAGGAAGTTTTTTTAGCCCACAGATGTGTTCCTTTACTTTGTTTTTCTGTTGTTGTTAGGTGCTGTCGAGTTGGTATCCAACTCGTAGTACAGGCGAGAAATTGTTGGTAGTGCTTCTCTGCTGTTCATAGGGTTTTCAATGGCTGATTGTTTTTTGGGACTGCGTTGCTGGGTCCTTCTCCCAAGCCTACAGCACCTGGTGTTCCTAGGCTGTCTCTCATCCAAGTACTAACCAGGCCTGACCCTGCTTAACTTCCAACATCTGGTATGGCTGCAGGCTTATTTTTCCAGCAAGATTTATTTTTATATTTATATTTTTATCTTACTTGGTTGTATAAGATCTATCCATTTTATTATGATTAAAATGATGAACTACAAATTTCATGTATTATTTAAATGTATGAAGTTTGCCAACATCAGATGCAATTCAGGAAACTATTACTTACCTAAAGCTGTTTTTCAATTGCCTATATTAATAAATGAGAGAGACAAATAATAAAAATGAATGAGAAAACTCATAGTAAGTTTAAGCAGTAAAGGCTGAGCATGATACCATTTACTTTTGACACATCTATTTTTCAAAACCCCGAAATTCTTTTTTAATAAGTTGATCCTCTCCCAGAATTAAAAATTACATAATGACTTCAGCCTTTTGAGTATAACTATAGTATAGTAAAAGTCCAATATAAAGCTCCAAATACAATACATTTTAATATTTGTAATATTTACATTTAAACAATATTTAATATATAACAATTATTTATATCAGGGACAAAATATTATTTGTATTCTACAAGCATATGTAGAGTATTGGCAAAGATAAGTATCTTTCTCAAGATAGGTGACAGTGTTAAATATTTGTGTACCGTCCCAAATTACAGTTTTACATGTTTGTTGTTAGGTGCAATTGAGTTCTGTCTGACTCATAGCAACCCTATGTACAACAGAAGGAGACACTCCCCAACACTATGCCATACCTGGCATTATGTCAGTGCTTTTGTTCTGTTTATATAGTTTTCAATATCTGATTATTTTCAGGATTGTTTTGGGAGTGGGCTGCTAGGTCCTTCCCCCATTTTGGAGGTGTTGAGGTTCAAATTCAGGCCTCAGAGAACACAAAACAGCAATCTGCCAACTGAGCTAAACCCTAGTCCAATAGTATTATATTGCTACAGATAATAAATTATGCAAATAGAAAACTTTTATTCTTTGGCAAAATATATAGAATGAACAGAACACTTTTAGCTTATTCAGCTGCAATTTAACTCTGCTAATAACAAATTGTGGGCTGGGATTTAGCTCAGTTGGTAGAGCGCTGCGCTGCAGTCTCTGAGGTCCCGAGTTCAATTCCTGGCACCGCAAAATAGGAGAAGGGCCTGGCAATCCACTCCCAAGGCAATCCCGAAATACTCAGCCATTGAAAACCCTATGAGGGTTGCTATGAGTCAGATACCGACTTGACGGCACCTAACAACAACAATAACATATTGTAGCAAAGGAGTAAGAATAGTTGAATAAATGCTTTAATTATTTTTTTGTTTTAAATAATCTTTTCTTGACCTATAATTAGTTGTCAACACTTTGTAACTTACATACTAACACACATAAACATGCACATCCAAAAATAAATACATTCAGGAAATACAAGCTACATCTTTCTAGAAATTTGTAGGACAGAAGAAAAATGAAAGAATTCTTGGATTGTGTATTTTATTTCAGAGAATAATTTGTAAACCAAGAGAAATTTTTAAACTATATTTTCTTTTGTAAAGGAAATATGCATGTAAGCATGCAAACTAATTTTTGTGCTAAAGGCCTCTTTTTGACTACTTATCAGTTTAATAATATTTATAATTACAAATAAATGGAGAATATATATCACACATATTTATTCATCAATAGTTAGAAATCTTCCTCTAAAATACTTTTATTTTTCTATTTAAGATAACCTCATAACTATTCTTTGTGAAAAAATTTAACCAGAGTTATAATTCCTATTACACTTAATATCTGCAAACAGAAATTGAATTACAATATAATATAAATGTCATAGGATTTTACTTAATATTTCCAAGACCACACATTTTTTAAAAATACATTTTTGCCAAATGCAGACAGCTAAACTTTTAAGACCTAGAGTCTTTTTTGTCCACTACTTTAAGGTATAAAATTTGTAGATGTTTTATTGACTATACATCTTCATTTAGTTAGTTTTCTTTCTTGTTACTTTTAAGAAAGAAAATCCAAATGTCTATTTTAAAAACAATCCAAATGCTTCTTTTAAATGTAACCATATTTCCCTTTTTGGACATAGGAAGTGATATAATGGGACCACCTTGATTATAGTGCTTGATATTCACACTTCTCTTCATACATTTATGTGAATCTCTGCTTATTTGTGTCTCAGTGGTTGAAGTCCAGGGAATTAATATCAATTATATATCCTTTGCTGTTGAAATTCTGGTTTTCAGGTATTTAAGAGAGAAATCCCTGTTGGTAAAAATGTTTACAAATTAGTGGTAAATTGAAGACTTTCAGTAATTACAGAGATAAAGGAATGTAAACCTAGAAATATATGCCAAAATTTGGGACATATGTTTTCTTTATCCAATTCCAAAAATTATACATATGTATATATATGTACACACACACATACACACACATATGCATTGCATTTTTAGAAAAAGTTACAGGTGATTATATTCCACAAGCAACTTCAGGAATACATGCCACTGTTTAACAATGTTAGCTTCTGGAATTTTTCCCTTTGTGTATCTTTAAATCCTTCATTTTATTTTTTATTCTAAGTGGAGATAGAAAGCAACTGGTTGCCATTTCTTATTTATATTTGAAAGCTTATTATACTCTAGTACCAGAAAGTAGCACCACTTGGGACACATAAATGACCTGAGATTTTTCACTGTGGCATTTGCTGAAATTTAAGGAAGCTTGTTATTTGTTATAGCCTTTGGCCTCTGGGGACTACAGACCCAAATTAACTGCCTTCAGGATCCCCCTGCTACATTCCTTAAACTTTGTCAAATGAATATAAATTAATAGTAGGGAGGTCTCCAGTCCAAGGAATTCCAAGGAGAACTAATTTGGTCCTCTTGGTTCCCATGGACCTCAGCTGATTATCAAGCAGTGATTCATTGAGTGCCTACCAATGTGGCTCCAATGCCTCTTTAGTCTTAAATTGATTTGACACCTTATAAAAAAAAGAGGAATGGATTGGAACTGTAGTTAAAAATACAGTTTTTAACAATACTTTGGCTGCCCTCTGATTCAATTCTAATATTAAATAAAGAAAATATCTTATTAGATTTCATGTATTTCCCTTGTACACTTGCATATTCTAACCAAGATTACATGCAGGTTTTTCAGACTTCAGATCTGCTACTTTCATTGTGTTATAAGGAGTGTTTTATAGGAAATGGAAATAAATCATACTGATACACTTTTGTGCAATGAAATAATCTTTATTTTCAGTTTGCATTTTATTTATTTACCAAAAATAAAAGAGCAAGCTAATATGATTTTGCTTATCTAACATAGGGACCAACTCGTGAGAGTGGTCGAACAGGTAAAAGTGAACATCGTGGCCCTCCTGGCCTTCCTGGCAAGCAAGGTCTTCCTGGTGCTGTGGGGAAAGAAGGTACATAGGCACAACATGTTCAAAGACTTTTCTTGACTCAAAACATCCATTTTCTTTTCACTGTACTTCTCATCACTTGTCCCCAGATTCTGTATATTTTATCATAACATTTAAATTAATGTTGGGACATTATTATACTTGAAGACTTACTGAGTAATAAGGCCAGTTAGTTCATTGACCATGAAGCCATCTATTTAAATAACCTTTAAATCTAGATACCATTCTTTCATTCACTCATTTTTTTTTTTTTTTTTTGTGGTACTGGGGTTTGAACCCAGGGCCTTGTGCTTGCATGCTTTGCAAGTGCTGTACCACTGAGCTGCACCCTTAGCTCCCCACCCCTGCCTTTTTTTTTTTTTTTTTTTTTTACTTTTTTTTGAGACAAGGTCTTGCTAAATTACACAGACTGCCTCTGGTCTTGAACTTGTGATCCTCCTGCCTCCGCCTCCTCAATGCCCAGCTCCATTATTTCATTTTAACATATATGGCATTCCACCATATTCTCATCTCTATATGATATACAAGTTTTACTTACATAGAGATTAGAGGTAATCACAATTTTGTTCATAAAAACAAGTGTAGAAATTATTCTTTGTTAATAGATGTGTATTATATTCCTTAGGGTAACCCAGGTCCTTGAGGTATCTCAGGGAAAGATGGACCGGCAGGATTACATGGTTTCGCAGGCAAAAGAGGTTTTCCTGGAGCTCAGATATAATCAACATATAGGTGAAGTACGTGAGTAAAAGTTCTTCTTAGAAGCATTTTTCTCAGAGCTTAATGAAATGATCATGGGTAATTAAGAGAATATATATAAACTATGCATTTGATTATCATGGCTTATATCTATGTATTTGTATCAGCAAATACTTCCGGACATCCTCGTTTTGTCAATCATACATCTCTCTCTATTTATATTCAATCTTTTCCTTTTTCACTTTTCCAGGGTACACCTGGAATGAAAGGAGGAGAAGGTCCCCAGGGCCCACCAGATCCAGATGATAATAAATAGCCATGCTATCCATGGTTGCAAATTATAGCTTTTCTTTCATTACTCGCATGCTGTGAGCCCACAGTGTGTGGGAGAGAAAATAAACACATGCCAGTCAAATCAGTCAATGCCTGGTTTCTACTAATTGCATGCACTAATGAGTACAGAAAAAGAAGAGTCTAGATGATTGGAAATATTTGCTTCTGCCTCAGGAGGTAAAAGGAGCTATTTTTATTTTGCTTCTTACTTGTCCCCAGTGAAATAAGTCATAATTATGAGTAATAGAAACTCATGATCATGGAAGGCCTGGAGATGCTATAGGTTCTATTCTTCTTATTCTCTTAACTCTTGTCTCCTTTAATAATTAATCATAAGATTCAATTTCTTGTATATTTGTCATTCAAATTTTATCAAACAAGATTATTCTGTCTTATTCTGAGTACTTGATTAGACAAATTTTGTCAGTGATGTGAAAAAGCCTCATAAACATGAAAAACATACGGCATTTTATATCTTATCCATGTTGCTTCATTTAGCCATCTAACATTATAAATTAACTGGAAAATGAATAATTATCAGATTTTTAAACCTTTTCTTTTCTTGAGATATATATAAATTCCTCAGAGAAACATTGAATACACTTGTCACTTTTTCCCTCAAATTTATCTTCATTTCCATCTGTGCTTTGAAAGGTCTTTATAACATCTAAACTGCCACGTTTATTTTCTCATTCTGACCTTACTTCACTAACCTGAATAGCTGATATTGTCTTATATCCCCTCTCAACTTCCATCCACATCATGCTGAACCCATATTAGATTTACCTTAAAAATGCTTGGCTTATCCCTTTTTCTTCATTTGTCACCATCCTCTTTGTTCAGATGTGTTTTGTTCTTTCCTTGACTAATAATATTGTAATTCTTTTCCTTGACTCCATTTTCCTACCATCTGCAGTTAGTTTTTCCCTTTGCTTTTAGAATTTGAGTTTAATATACCTCATTAACTGTACATTGGCCCACCTGCTTATACCTATCTCATGGCTTCATACTGCCTTCAGAAACCAAATTCCTTTTCAAGGGCAACAAACTGTCTTCACAATTTGATCCAAATAATAAGTCTGTTTTATTTTCTTTAATTATGCCCTTTAATTCTAGCTAATCTGTTGCATTGCACTTCATCTTGCTACTCAAAACAATATGATCCTTTCTACGTTGAGAGAGTATACGTTTATAATTTTGTCCTAATTTTACAAAACTCCATTTCCCCTTTCTCTCCTTGCCCAAACTGTCCTCATCCACTGAGATGAAGTTGTGATGTTTGATCACTATAAACTTATCTGAGAGCAGTTAGCCTCCAGTTAGTTTGTTAGTGAAATTTCTCCCCCTCTCAAAACTCTTTGTTATGACTTCTATTTTACATATTACATCAGATTAGAATTGGTTTTCTCACATTGGGCTGTGAGGTCCCTGTACTATTTTGGGTATGTTCACAACACAATGCCTGTCATGTAGTAAACACTCTGTGCCTACCTGTTTGAATTATCATAAAGCCTGAAAATGGAGTAAAGTTTGTACAGTGCAACTAAAACTGAAGACACAACAAGCAAACCTTTTTTTCAGGCTGAATAACATTATACTTAGATCCGTAGATTTGTAGTTCACTCAAATGTCATATCACAATGATTAAGGTTATTTTGAACATGTAGTGGAGTTTTTTAAAAAGAAAAATAATGTATATCAGTAAATATATTTCATTTTCCATGAAATTACATAGATTTTAAAAAATCCTCGTAAGTTAGTGGTGGTAGTATTAGTAGGAAAAGTAGTTGAATGAGACAAAGGTTATTACCTCATTTGGACATAGAATTTTCAAAAACTCCAGTTGGATGCAATCCATTTAACTAGATATTCAGATTCTAAAGTAATCTTATTTTAGGGATAAATATTTTTAAAAAATCAGTGGTCATTGAACAGTGAAATCTGAATCATGACTGAAATGAGTAAATTACTTTAAGCAATTTTTTAGAGCCCAAGCAAACAAGCTGTTCTGGGTGTTTGAAGCAGTTGTCAACAATGTATATGTGGGGTGGATAATGTGCCTAGGAGGTAAGATTTTCAGAATATTTATTAGCAAGTATCCAATTAAATGTACAATAACATATTAAGTATAATGTAAAAACTGATATGTTATTTATTGGGTTCAGCAATCATTTATTTGACAGTTACTATGTACTTTGATATATATTACTATGCACCACAGAAGATACTACTTGACTCAAAACAGGATAATTTTGAAAAAAAAACATGTTGAAAACTAAACATCATTATAACTTGATTAGTGATTAAAAGCCTCATTGCATATAAACAACAAATGTTAAATCTATGAGGGGCTTGGGAAGAGATATCAGGAGAAAGGTCAGGATGTGGCTCTTGAGCTTATCTTCTCAGAGTGCAGATTACAAAAATGTTTAAGAGCAAGAACATGCTTGGAATGGGATAGGGTGTTTAAGGAAGTATGTGGTCCTACAAAAGTACAATAAGATTTGAAATAAAATTCATTGAAGTTTATTCCTTATGAGGAACCAGCTAAGCACTTTACATAATGTAAAGCTAAAGCAGAAATATATTGTGGCATATGATTTTTGAAGCTCTGAAAAGGAAATTGGGGTAATTTAAAGATTCAGTTTTGAAGCAAGTAGAGTAAAATTAATAGATACAGTTTAATATATTATAATATATATATGTGTGTAATATATTATAAAGATGGGAGATACTAAATGCCTGTAGAAGTTCAGTGGCCAGTGCCATTCTGCTATAGTGAGTCAATGATGGGGGCAGTGGGAAGTCAAAGAACAGTGCAGATATAACAAATAGTGGGAAGGCAGGTTAGAAGTGTTTATTACTATGATCAGATATGAGCAGAGAGGAAAGATAAAAACTGAATGAAGACCTTGTATTTATCAGTCAGTACATTGCTGTGACAGAGAAACTGACCAAAAAACAAAACAAAACAAAACAAAAAAAACCCAGACAACAACAACAACAACAACAAAACTTATAGGAGGTAAAGATTTATTGGAAGCTCACAGAGGATCAGTCTATAGTGGGGGTGAAGCAGGCGTGGCAGTGGCAGGAGACAGGGCCTTCTTCAGACTACTTCATGGCATAGCAGATCAGGAACTGAAAGTGACTGGAACTGTGGGGTCTGCCTGAAAACCTCCAGAGACTCATCTCTAGGGACCTCATCTCCTAAAGCTCCATAGCCTACCAGGACAGCACCATCAGCTGGGGACCAAATATGAAATGCATGACTTTTAGACTTAAACCATATCACTCCTCTCTTGGCCCCCAAAGGTAAGGGCCATTTCACAATGCAAAATTCATTCAGTCCAACATTGAATTCTCAAAGTCTTAACAGTCTCAATTATGTTCAAAAGTCCAAGTTCAAAGTCTCCATTGAGATTCAAGACAAACTCAGAAGTGACATACTTCCAATATGGAATGGCACAGAGTTAACATTACCATTCAAAAATGGCGAAATGGAGGCACAGAAAGGAAAGATTGATCTACAGCAAGACTGCTAACCCATGGGACAAAAAAATTCTGTGGCTCGATGCATTGCATCTGGCACATGTGATATCATTTGACATCTGACATCTAGCATCATCTGGGCTTTAACATGTTTGGGTGGCTCTGCCCCCTGGGCCCTCCCATTTGCAGCACACATAGCCTTCATAGGCAGGCTCTATTTTTTGCTAATAGCACATGCTTCATGTTACTGGTATGTTCAACATCCTGGGCTATACTGCATCTTAGGACCCACCCTCAAAGCTTCATGCATGAACACTTCAAGGGCTTTCTGCAAGGAAACTAACCCTAGTACACATTGCCTCGTTTCACAGGCTATCTTTTGGAACCTTGGTGGCAACCTCCATAATCCCTTAGTTCTTGAATTCTGCATGCCTGTAAAACCAGCACCATGAGGATGACACCAAGATTTTCTGACAACCTGAGAAGTAGCTCCACCTTTTGAACCATAACTGTAGCACTGGCATATAACTGTATGCCCAGGCTGAGGGAAACCATTTCCCTGGGTTGCCACTTTGCACCAGGGCATCTCAGAGGCATTGACTTTTTAGACACTCTCTTTTAAAATAGGTTCTTAGTTTTATACTTGGGAGACTTAGATGAGAGGGATCTTCCCAACTCTTTCTGTACCTAGAAGGAATTTCTTCTATTCTTTTCTTTAATGACACTTATGTCTTAAATAATTATGGCATCCTTTCCATAGTATACTCCCTATGTATTGTTGCCCTAATGATATTTCTTCTGCCAAGGTAATTAATCCACTATTTTAAAATCCAGGTTCACTCAATATTTTTAAGACATAGACAAATACAGATAAGCTCTTTGCTGGAATATAATATGTATTGCCTTTAGTCTAGTTCCCAATATAGTCCTCATTTTCTTCTGAAACCCTGTAAGACCCCTTTGTATTTCTATCAGAGGCAGTGTTCTGGTTATCTGAACTCTCACCAGAAATATCCCTTAAGTTCTGCTTAGAGCATTCCAAGGCTTCTCTCATTCACGTCTCTGAACTCTTCCAAATTCCTCCTGAAAATAAGTTCCAGTGGCCTAAGTACCACATGGTCAGTGTATGTATAATAATGACCCCACTCTCCAATTATCTGTATTATTCAGCCAGTGAATCACTGTGACAGAGAAAGTGACCCAAACAAACTTATAGAGTGTGAGGGATTTGTTGTTAGGTGCTGTCGAGTTGGTATCCGACTCATAGCGACCCTCATAGGGTTTTCAATGGCTGACTGTTTTGGGATTGCCTTGGGAGTGGATTGCCAGGCCCTTCTCCCATTTTTGCAGTGCTGGGAATTGAACTCGGGACCTCAGAGACTGCAGCGCAGCACTCTACCAACTGAGCTAAATCCCAGCCATGTGAGGGATTAGGAGCTCACAATTGGAGCATCAGTCCACAATGGTAGCAGGCAGATATGGCAGCAGCAGGAGGCAGGACTCATGTCTGAAAACTTCATAGCATGGAAGATTAGGAACAGAGAGAGACTAGAACTCCAGATCCAAATAAAAACTTCCAATGGCCCACCTTCAGGAACCCACTTCTGAAAAGCTAGGATCCTGCCCCTCAGTGTTCCATAATTTACCGGAACAGTGCCACCAGCTGGGGACCAAGTGTCTAAACACATGACCTTTTTGGTACATTGCAATTTAAGCCATAACAGACTTCAAGCTTTGTTTTTGAGGGAATAACAGTTAAATAATGTTTTCCATGTCTAGAGCAATTTTACCTGATCATGAACAAAAAGAACAACAAATAAAAACCCAAAACATTCATATACAAAAATTAAAAGCTTGTTAGTTCCCTATAACTACTATTTTAAATAACTCAAAAATTAAGCTGCTTAAGCTTACAGTTGAATACCTAATGACTACAGATGAGTTTCAATGTATTACTGAATCATTTTCTACAGAATATAATTTGTAAAATGCATAATTGTACTATGTATTTCTGAATTACTATAGAAGGAATATGTTCCAGCTGAGTGCAGTGGTGCACACCTATAATCCGATTGACTCAGGATGCAGAGGCAGGAGGATTGCAAGTTTGAAGCCAGAGGCAGCATGCATAACTTAGTGAGATCTTGTCTCTAAATAAAAAAATTTAAAAATGGGCTAGGGGTGCAGCCCCGTGGTACAGCACTTGCAAAGTAAGTGCGAGGCCCTGGGTTCAACCCCTAAGTACCATGAAAAGAAAAGAGCAAATTCCTTCATTGAACAGGGTACCAACCAAGTAAAATAACAATGAGGTAAAACTAAAATCCAGTGGAGGAGGGGCTTTAGTCAGTTAACTATAATAATAATATTATTAATTATTAATTATTATTATTATTATTATTATTGCAGTATTGGGGGATTGAACCCAGAGCATAATGCTTGCATGCTTTGCAAGTGCCATACCACTGAGCTATACCCCCAGCCCATATTTTTACCTTTTTAATTTGAGACAATGTCTCGCTAAATTATGCAGACTGCCTCTGGTCTCAATCTTGCTATCCCCCTGCGTCTGCCTCCCATGTCACTGGGATTATAGGACTGAGCCATTGCATTCATCTTTAATGACTATTATTAAAAATAACATTTGTAAAGTTTTTATGTGCCATAATTATGTACCTTATATATTATATCATTTCTGTTTTCTAATTCATAGAATGCAAAATATAGTATTTAATAATCATCCATCTATCCATGTGTCCATCTATTTATTTATTTATAATTATATTTTGCACCTATTCTCTTTATTCATCCATTCAGTCAGAAATATAGACCAGACTATTTATACCACATTTTTATGATACCCTACAAAGTGGGCTGCTGAACTCTGCTAAAGTCTAGATGGGATGCCATTGTGTTCAGAAAAGCTATGATGTGTAAAGTGATACCAACCAAGAGCATCTAAGGATATGTAATATTGCTTTATGCTAGTTAATCTTTATGAATATTTTTAAAAGAACTCTCTTGCTAATCATAGCTTTAATAGTATTTATAAGTCTGCTTTTTATAGATTTAGTTTACTTTTTGGGTGGCTTCTTGAACAGTTAACAGTCTTTTCTCCTCTTGGTTGTTATGGATAATAAAAGTTAGAATTTCCTTTTTGTTTTGGCTCTCCAAAATCATGGAGTCAAGATTGAGACACAGTAGGTAAGACTTTGTGACTATTTTTTAAATTTTGGAATGCAACTCATTATTAAAAAGTATAAATACAGACTTTAAAATGGTCTATTATGTTTTATTCTCAGTAGTTTTTAAAATACTGAATGAGACTCATAAAGTCGATTTCATTACTTACCAATGGATCATGACCTACAGTTGGAAGAAATCTTGTATAGTATGCATTTTTAGATTACTAATATTTTTGGCTCCATATTATGGCAATGATAAAGTTACTGCTTACCAGTTTTTATTACTTACCTATTTCTTATTTATATTCTTTTATATCTTAAGAATTCTCTATAAACTACATTTACTTATTTACACCACTGGAGACGAAACCCAGGGCCTCTCTTACATGCTTGGCAAGTGATCTGACACTGATGTGCATCCCAGATCCATTTTTATTCCTTTTTTGAGACAGGGTCTTGCTGAGTTAGGCAGGTTGCTTCTGGCCTCCACCTCGAGGTCCTTCTGCTTTAGCCTCCCTAGTCACTGGGATTACAGGCATGTGCTCTCTGTGAGATACTTTAAATTTTCTTTCTTTCTTTTTTCCTGTGGAAAGATTTCAAAGAAATATATAAATTCACAAGACAATCTACTAAAGTGAAGTGATACTTATTCATAAAATGGATTTTTCCTGTAGTGAGTATGATTTACTGAGGAAGACATATATGGAACAGGTAAAATAAATATTAACCAATATACTAAAATATAGACCAAAGGCCACAAAGGTGAGAATAATGATTTTTGCCTAAAATAATTATGTCATAGTTGGACCTCTGTAAAAATCAATTTTATTCACGAAAAAGAAGTTTGTTTGTGTGCTAAATTTATTCTGAATGTGTTCATTAATGTTTTGTTCCTTTTAGTAAAGAACTAGTATCTCAAGGTTATAGTTCTCTAAAGATTTTGGTATTAGTAGTGAATCAATTTTGAGAAATATTTTATAGTTCTTCCATTTAAGATGAATAACATTTTACCACCATGGTGCTGTGAATATGGACAAAGTCTGTACAAAACCAAATGCTCACTCTATATGGGATGTCATACCTGAGAACTGGTAAGAGATGCCAATCAAAAGTGCAAGCATGTCTATGGATGTCAGGGGGCTTAATCACTAAGTAGCTATCTTGATGCACACACAGGACAAAAAGCAGCAAGGGATTGAACAGCAAGAGAGGAAGACAGTGCTGCATTTTCCTGCAAGTTGAACATAATCTGGGTAAAAGTCGTATGTATGTAAAAACACTGAATACAGACATATCATGCATTAAATTCTCAGCTTTTACTTGCCACCTATATTTTCACACACACACACAAATCAAGGAGCATGTTTCCCTAAATAATCTTATTTTCAAATTTTATTTTTGATATAGAACCATCTCTTTGCCAGTGTTATTTTTTAAAAAATAAGATTAAAGCAAATATAGTAGAGTGGGTGGTAAAACACTTCTATCTTTATATTTCTTGGTTCTTTTGCCTGAGAGTATGTGTGTGGGAGTTGATATGGAGAAAGTATATGTTGAGACCCAGACAGATAGCTGCTAAAAGATAAGTGTCCAATATTTTACAATTGTATAACACTATAATCTTTATGCTTTCCTATGACTCCTTTTTCATGCCCACTTTGTAAAGATTCTGACTCTATTTTCTTTTTTATATACTATTATTTCTTCTTGTCTTCTCTTCTTGTCTTAAGAGCTCATATGTCCTTCCTACCATAAATCCTATTTCATTTTCATTTTATTTGCTGCATTTCATTCTTAAGAAAGTTCTTTAGCTGGCTTTTAGTCTTCCTACAAGGGGAGAGGCAAGATTTTAGAAGAATGGCACCTACTGACTTATTAGGTCATGGACTATGTTTTTAAGATACAGTATATTCTCTCTGTTGTTGATCTTGGTAAATTACTATTACATCCAAGTAGGGATGAACTACACATAAAGATGACGGTGGGGACCAATGACCAGAATTTGTAGTATTACAAGATTTTGAGTTGATCATTCAAAATTTATGCATTAAATTCTATTAATGCTTGATATTACATTTGAATTTTTAGCTTGTGTGATCTAAAATATGTCATCTGTTCAATGGAACTACTTTGTACTAGTTTTTCCATGAAAATCAAGTTGACCTTAAAAAGATAGGGGAATACATACATGTTTTTGTTTTCTACTTTATTGCTCTTGATCTTAAGAACTTCATATGTTTATGCTTATTATTTTCCCTAGTGGGATTTTTAACTGAATCCTGATGAGATGATTTGCCTGTTTACTATTTTAATTTACTTCATTAATGCTCCTTAGAATATGAAACACATAAACTGATAAAATATTTATTTTTGTGTTGTCGTCTGTGCAAAGAGTTAGAGACATAACCACTGTCTTCATGCTCCAAGAATACACGATGATGTTATTTCTTCTTATTTCATTTCCATTACAAAGTGTAGAGGAAGGTAGGCACTGCAGAATTTGGGGAATGAGTTGTAGAAGGGGATAAAGCTAACACACAAGTAAAGAAATGTAACTAAATAGAGAAACTTGAATCCCTCTATTTTAAAATCATGTTCCCTTTTATCACTTGAAAATGAGAAAAAATCATGTTTCCTTTAGGGGTTAATGTTTAGTATTGAAATAACAGAATACTTATGATTATGTGTAAGTCAAGTAATTCAACACATACTAAATTATTGCATTTGAGAAATTGTTTAAAAATGAATTTATTTTTGATGTTTACCTTTATGTTGTGGGATACATATATAGTATAAAATTATCACTTAGTTAGGCAAGTTAACGTATTTCACTTAGTTACTTTTTGTGATTAGAGTAGCTAAATCTACTCATTTAACATAAATCCCTAATATAAGTTTTATTAATTTTAGTCTTCATATTGGACTTTAGATTCTAAACATGTACATTCTATGTATTTGCTATTAGGTATCCAAAGTAGATGAAATCACTGCCTCATATTTGCACTTCTCTGTTCACTGGAGCATTGTTATTATTGTTGTTAGGTGCTGTCTAGTTGGGTCAGACTCTTAGCGACCCTATATATAGCAGAACAAAACACTCCCTGTCACTGTGCATTTCCTGGCATTATGTCAGTGGTTCTCTACTATTCAAAGGATTTTTGATGGCCGATTTTGGGATTGCTTTGAGAGTGGATTGCCATGTCCTTCTACCTGCTGGAGCACTGTTGTTGTTGTTGTTAGGTGTTGTCAAGTCGGTCTCCCACTCATAGCGACCCTACATATAATAGGAGAAACACTATTGTCAGTGCTTCTCTGCTGTTCATAGGGTTTTCAATGGCGGATTGTTTTTTTTTTTGGAGTTGCTGAGTCCGTCTCCCAAGCCTACAGCACCTGGTGTTCCCAGGCAGTCCCCCATTCAAGTTCTAACCAGGCCCGACCCTACTTAGCTTCAGAGATCTGATGGGATCAGATGCCACAGGGCTATGGCTGCAGGCACTGGAGCATTATTGACAGTAAAAAGAATACAGGAACAGCCAATGGGGAACTTTTAAGTTGCTGTATATCTATTGCTGTCTAAATCACAACATAATAAAATGACATTTCTGTACTTGGTCTGTATTTTCTGTAGCCTCTCATTCTACAAGTTTTTTTCTAGCTAAGCATTTTTAATATCTGAAATATTCATTATTGTTGTAGAGATGATACACTTTAATGCTATGTTAGGGAAGCTCTCCCCTAAATTTAATAATATGAGCTTAGTAACACCATATAACCTCCTGGATCTTAGTTATCTTTTTAAAATCATTTTAGTTCTATAATTATTTGAGATTATATATCTGTTTTTAAAATATATAGCTGCTCAAGTGTATAGTTATCTAAGATCTATTACATCCATACTTTAAGACAGATGTTATTCAAAGAACTTCAGATATATCACCATATTAAACATCACAAAAACTGACTATTTCTGTCCTTATTTTATTGGTGTGAAAAGTGAGCCATAGAGAATTTGCTCAAGATCTGAATGTTAGTGGATCTTTGCTGGGCTGGGAAATATCGAATGTTCAATTAATAAACTTACTTAGGGCCTACTATGGGCCAGTAACTAATTAACCCAGTGCTGAAATCATTAGGAAAAAAAAATAACAAGAAAATCCTGCCTTGGTGGAGCTGATCATTAGTTTATTTAACCTACATTTAAATCTAAGCATATATTTCACATATAATTATTCATTTATCTAACAATTAGAAAACCTTCTATCCTTTACAGCAATGCAAAAAAATTATCATTACATATATATGCACTTTATGGAAGAAAATTCATCTGTGATGTGGGTTTCTTAAGGTCTGATACATACTATATAATACATTTTGTATTCCCAATCAA
>VMDO01018677.1:0-41601 GCA_007922755.1 Pedetes capensis
TGAGTCGTGTCACATCATCACGTTGAGCACCCTGAGGTTTTACTCCATTTCCCTCATCACGGTATACTCTACTTGGAGGAGGCAACTCTTCCCCAGTAGTCTTTTGAGTGCCTTCCAACCTGGGGGCCTCATTTTCAGGCACTATATCTGACAGTGTTTCTTTGCTATCCATAGGGTTTTCAATGGCTAGTTGTTTCGGCAGTGGCTTGCGAGGTCCTACTCCCTTTTGTCTTCATAGTAAATTAGAAAATGTGAAATTAATGCATGACATATAGTATTAACTTGTTAGCATTCAATAAATAGAAGTTCAAAATGTAAATAGTTTGCATGGATTCTAATAAATTGTTTTTGAGAAGTGATATTTCCCAGGTTTTAATGACTTGTAATGGTAATTCAGATTAAATTTAGACCTTATGATCTTATTTCATCTAATGATAGATGAAATAACTTCCTCTTACAGAAACTATTTCCATAAATGGTAACATTTAGGTTTCCACTATTAAAATCACAACACTCTTTAGTCTAACTATTCTCAAATTTAGTACTAGATTGCCAGACAAACCCCTGAAATAGCACCTGGCCACCTACCTTCATTCGTAGCCCAATAAAATTGAGGGCCTTAAAAATGCCATCACCTTATTTCACTGCACTGAACTGTGAAACCTGGAAGAATGTAGAAACCAGAACAGGCTACTAAAATGAAGTCATCTTGCTAAAGGGACAATTTGTAATGGGGCATTGTGTTGACAGGTCTGCAATACTATAGTCTAAAGTCAGTGGATATATTTAAGCTCAGAATAGATCCTGTGTGTGACAAAAGCAGCATTATTCTCAACAGAAGACCCTGATCAATGTCGCTTCTCTAAGGCCTGAAAAATTAAAAATTGAGGCCCTATGTGAAAGTCTATTCAGACAGCATGTTCTGTTTTCTTAAAGAATGATGATGTACATTGAAAGAATGGTCTGCACCTGATTGCTGGGTGTGAAGACCTATCTCTGACCTTATTATTCAAATTAAAAAGAGAAATACATATTCTAACAATTCTCTCCACTCCTAATTACTATTCAAGGCTTATTTCATTTTAAACTCCAAACCAGATTTGATAATGCATTGTGTTTGCTGAAAACATTATAATTAAATTAAATAGGATTGCTCAGAAAATCTGGATGAATTGTTTATCTAGAACCTAATACTGTGTTAATAGAAATAGCATAGTATATTGAACATTTTCAGGAGGCATAAAGGTTCCTTCATTTTTAATGCACACTTTATTTCTTACCTATATGATCAATGCACTTGGATTTTCACAATTGATTTTTTTAAAAATAATCATGCAGAAAGAGGCATGTGAAAAAAATCATTTTCGAAGATTTATCTGTTTTTGATTTCCAGATGCCTCAAAATCAGACCTGCTTTGTGTTAATTTATGGATTAGACAATTATTTCCTTTTAGTAACAACAAAATTCATTTCCTTGGATGGCAAGTATTTGCCTTGACAGAATTCAACTGCCATCTTGGGTGAGCTGAGAATCAAATGAGAACTGTGGTCCTAGCTCTGCCAAGTTGTTCATCCCTCTGGATTCTCTGTCCTGGGAAATAAGAGTTTGAGATCCACAGCAATGCTTAATGTGTACTAAGCACTTGACGTGTGTCAGTCACACTAGCTCCATAAGCATGGATGAGAAGATATGAGAGGGAGGGAGGAAAGGAGAGAGAGACAGAGAGAGAGAGAGAGGGAGAGAGAGAAGGAGAGGGAAAGTGAGAGAGGGAGAGAGGAGAGAGGAGAGAGATCTAATTTTATGGAATAAATATATTGGGAAAAATGAAGTTAGTAATTTAGATGATTCCAAGAGCTTTGTGGTATCCAAACACTCAATTGAAAACACTAGTTTGGTTGAAATGGAAATATTGGCTGGACTCAATTTCACCCTAATAAAACCAAATAGTTATTCTGAACTCTAGGCCTGAAAAGTCATCAGCTATTATCTGTTGTAAAGAAATTTGACCAAATTAACATATGTATCATATTCCCTGCCTTTTGCCATGGAGAAATCCAGGGCATTAAATGTTTAGTATGTGCTCCCAACTAAACTCCATCAGTTTGCTATGGCAGCCACATATTCCTTCTACTTTTTAACAAACACTTGTATCACTTCCTTTTGTCAGTGCTACTTCAGCTACCTTTGTGTAGGATACAAAACAGATGGTCTTCATGGCCACTGTGAAGAATAATGCTTATTTCACACACTTATGTTTTTCTCTTTTGCCTTTAAATTTAATTTTTTATTTTGCACATAATAATTGTACATATTAATGAAGTGCAGTGAGATATTTCCATACATGTATACAACGTGCAATGATCAAGTCAGAGCAACTAGCATATCCATCACCTCAAACATTTATCATTTCTTTCTATTGGAAATATTCAAAATCATCTCTTTTAGCTACTTTGAAACATGCAATAAATTATGGTCAACTATAATCAGTTTACTGCACTGTTAAACACTAGGACTGAATCCTCTTGACACTTTTGTATTCTCTGGCCAATTTTTCTTTTCTCCCTCCTTTCTTCTGCCTGCAGCCATAGCTCTGTGGCATCTGATCCCGTCAGATCTTGGAAGCTAAGCAGGGTCAGGCCTGGTTAGTACTTGGATGGGAGACGGCCTGGGAACACCATATGCTGTAGGCTTGGGAGATGGACCCAGCAACCCACTCCCAAAAATCAATCTGCCATTGAAAACCCTATGAACAGCAGAGAAACACTGATTATAGTGTTTCTCCTGTTGTATGTAGGGTCATTATGAGTCGGATACCAACTCGATGGCACCTAACAACAACAAACACTAGGACTTAATCCTCTTGACATTTTTGTATTCTATGGCCAATTTTTCTTTTCTCACTCCTTTCTTCTACCCTTCTTAGCCCCTGATAAACACTATTTTACTATCTAATTCTATGCCATCAACTTTTTTAGCATCCACATCTGAGTAAGAACATGTGGTATTTGTCTTTCTGTGCCTAACTTACTTGTTTTTACATAATATCCTCCAGGGTCATCCACATTTAATTTTTTCCATGGCAGAATAATACTTCATTGAGTTTATATACCTCATTTTCTTTATCCATTCATTGATAAACACTTAGGCTGACCTCATTTCTTAGTTATAGTAAACAGTGCAGCAATAAACATGTAAGTGCCGATTTCTCTTCATCAGACGAATTCCCTTTTCTTTGGATACTTTCTCATTTATGGGATGGCCAAATCATATTGTAGTTTTATTTTGTTTTTTGATGAAACTTCATACTGTTTTCCATAATGACTGTATTAATTTATGCTCTTGTCCATGGTATATAAAAGGCTGGGATTTAGCTCAGTTGGTAGAGTTCTGCTCTGCAGTCTCTAAGGTACTGATTCCCAGCACCGCAAAAATGGGAGAAGGATGTGGCAACCCACTCCCAAGGCAATCCCGAAACAGTCAGCCATTGAAAACCCTATGAGGGTCGCTATCAGTCGGATGGCACCCAACAACAACAAGAACAACATTCTGCACATCCACACCAGCATTTATTATATTATTATTATCATTTCTGTTATTATTGATGATAGCCATTCTAATTGGAGTTATCTCCACTTAGTGATGGTGAGGACTTTTCATATGCTTGTTGGCTATTTGAATGTCTTTTGAGAAATGTTTATTTAAATAAATTACCTACTTAAAAATGGAGGTCGGGCTGGGATTTAGCTCAGCTGGTAGAGCTCTGCACTGCAGTCTCTGAGGTCCCGAGTTGGATTCGCAGCACCGCAAAAATGGGAGAAGGACCTGGCAATCCACTCCCAAGGCAATCCTGAAACAGTCAGCCATGGAAAACCCTATGAGGGTTGCTATGAGTTGGATATCGACTCGATGGCACCTAACAACAACAACAACAACTTAAAAATGGATTGTTTGGTTCTGTTGGTGAATTGTTTGAGTTACTCACATATTCTGGATGTTAATTCCTATTCAGATGAATAGTTTACAATTTTTTTTTTTTTTTTGCCTTCTGCAGGTTGTCTCTTTACTCTGTTGATTGTTTCCTTTGGTGTGCAGAAGATCTTTAATTTGAAATAGTCCTGTTTGTCTATTTTTACTTTCGTTGCCTTTTGTGGTAACATCCAAAAAAACATCTTCGCTTATACCAATGACTTGAAGTGCTTTCCCTACGTTTTCTTCTAGTAGTTTCATAGTTTAGGGTCTTACATTTGGGTCCTGGATATTTGTTTATGATGAGAGATAAGGATCTAGTTTCATTATTTTGTGTACAGATATCCAACTTTCCTAGGCACTTACTGAAGAGGCTGTCCTTTTGTAAATATATTTTCTTACTGTCTTTTTTGAAAACTAATTAGCTTTAAATATATGTATTTCTGATTTCTCTACTTTGTTGCATTGGTCTCTGTGTCAGTATTTAAACCACTACCATATAGTTTTGTTTACTATAGCTTTGTCATATGTCTTGAAGACAAGTAGTGTGATGCTTCTAGTTATGTACTTTTTTTTTCCAGGATAGTTTTCAGGATAGCCAAAACTATCCTGAAAAAACTATCCACAAGTTCTTTTGTGGTTCCGCAGGAATTTTAAGGTTGTTTTTTCTGTTTCTTTGAAGAATTCTATCAGAACTTTGATAGGGGTTCTAGTGAATCCATAGACCACTTGGGATGTAAGGACATTTTAACAGTATCAGTTCTTTCAACTAAAGAACATGGGATGCCTTTCCATTTTTTTCCTGTTTCTTCAACTTCTTTCATCAATGTTTTATACTTTTCATTGCAGAGATTTATTTCCTCTCCTTTTGTGTTTATCATTGGTTCCTTTTTCAGTTTGTTATTGGTAAATAGAATTGCTAGTGACTTTTGTATGTTGACTTTTGTATCCTGAGATTTTAATCAATTGATCAGTTTTAACAAATTTTAGTGAGTCTTTTGGTTTCTGAGATCATAAGATCATGTTGTCTGCAAAAAGGACAACTGTACTTCTTCCTTTCAAATTTTCCTGCTTCCCACATTTTCTTATAGCATAGAGGCTTCAATTCTTTTTATTTGGGGGTTATAAAGCACCCTTTCCATCATTTTCAGACACCAGCCTGTGGATGGATGCACCAGTACCCTTCAGTTGTCCAGGTTCTTTTTCACTGCTGTCTTTTCTTCTGGTTATAAGTCTGAACATCCTTGACTGTATTTTTCTTGGTCTCTGGACTTCTTTTCAAGAATCTTCCTCAGTTCTCTGAGAAGGGCACCAAGGTAGTCACCTTGGAAAAGAACACTCAGTACATCCACATTCTGCAGGCTTAGCAGCACTAGCTTTTGCTGGAAAAGGAGAAACTGCCAATAAGACAAGCCTCGGTTGCTAAAGAAAAACAAGCTCAGATTTGCTAAACATTTCTTAAATGGTCAGTCACTGTCACTTTGCACATTTTGACATTTAGCATGTTAGTTTACTTTCAAATTAGTCCCCTGTGGAGTTTGGATCTGGGTAGGGGCAGGATATGTGGGATTCTGCCACGGCCTTGCAGAGCATTGTGATGAGATGCTGGGTGGCCTTGAGGTTCTTTTCAACTCACCTCAGCCATGGAATTCTTGACAGTTGGGAGCTTCTGAGGCTGTCAAAGTCACCTTGTTCATTCTAAGTTTCCAAGTGACAGAGAGTCATTCCTTCTTCTTACAATGTAGCTTTAGTTCCAGCAGATGGTTCTTAAGAGAGTTGCCATTTGATATCCTGTAGAAAGATTTCTGTAAATACCATTAACACACCCGCCTTTTGTGTATGTCCTGGATAATGAGAGGTGGCTTTTACCATGAGAATTAGACTGGAAATTCACCCCTAAGTATTGTAAGAATACTTCAATGTCTGAGAAGCCTATTTTGTAAACAAATACTGTTAATCTCTGTTATTTTAATTCATAAACAAATATATTGTTAAACTGTTAATTCATATACTGCCTGTATACTTTTGTATGATGTCTAAATTTGGTACATTTTTGTATGAAAGTGAGTTGTGAAAGTTTTGAATAGATATTACTTTATTAATTTTTGAACTAAGAAAATTTGTAAAGAAATTTACTAGGTTGGCCACAGTGGTGCACATTTGTAATCCCTGCAACTTGGGAGGCTGAAGCAGGAGGATCATCATTTCAAGACCAGAGGCAGTCTGTATAACTTAGTGAGACCATGTCTCAAAATACAAAACTTAAAAACAAAAGAGGGGGCTAGGAGTGCAGCTCAGTGATGGAGTGCTTGCCTAGCATGTTCAGGTCCCTGGGTTCAATGTCTAGTTACTGAAAAAAAAAAAAAAAAATATATATATATATATATATATATATATATATATGTGTGTAAAAAACAAGAAAAAAAGAAAGAAAGAAAGAAAGAAGAAATATATATATATATATATATATATATATATATATATATATATATATAGTTTTTCCTAGCCTGTTTCCTCTGGTTAACATATTTGTTTATATTTGGTACATAGAACAGGTTCTCTTCTTGGTATATTGATCTAAGTTGTCATTTTAAAAATTTACTCTTTCCAACAAAACCATAAAGTAAGCATTACTATCCTACTATTATTGATAAAACAAGTTTCAAAGGAGTAAATGAACTTTTCTTTGGACAGAATTTCCACATGGCAAAAACAGGTAGCTTCAATACCAACTTTGTTTTATTCCAAAGCCTGTTACTCTCAGTAAAGAAATTGAAGTTTATACTCTCCATAGTTAGTTAATGTCATTTTTAATCAATAGACTAATGAAATAGAGTTCAAGAATTCAAATCTTGATGAGTTATCATAAATCACCCTTCCTAACTCCCTTCTGTTTTGATACTCATACTCCTCCTGTCATTAGCACCTACTAGCTGCAGCTCCAACCCTACAGCCATAGCCCTGTGACATCCAATGCCTTCAGATCTTGGAAGCTAAGCAGGGTCAGGCCTGGTTAGTACTTGGATAGGAGACCACCTGGGAACACCAGGTGCTGGAGGCTTGGGAGATGGACCCAGCAACCCACTCCCAAAAATCAATCTGCCATTGAAAACCCTATGAACAGCAGAGAAGCACTGATAATAGTGTTTCACCTGTTGTACATAGGTTCCCTATGAGTCAGATACTGGCTGGATGGCAACTAACAACAGCAGGAGCTCATTATGAAGTGCTTCATCTACAGAATAATGGGCAATGCCATTTTATTAAAGGAAGAAAAATGCTAGTCTTGCGTTTTTTCATCCCCAGGCAGTTACCTGACCTACACATGAGCAAGACCAGTGAGAATTATAAATAAATAAACTGTGGACATGGGAGTTTCTTTGTTGACAAAGAAAGTCTGAGAAAAAGAGATCAAAGCCTCTGGTTAAACAGAGCACCTTATTAGAAATTCAAATACAGAAAAGTCAATCAGAAAATAGTATCAGATCATGGAAATCAAGCACATGGAGCTAATTCTAGACTTTAAAGAAAAGAAATATTATTTAATAAAGATAATGGTGTGGCTTGTGAACTATTTGCAGAATATAAAATATTAAATTATAAGTTTATCTCTATTACATGCTGAAATAAATTCCACATGGATTAAAAACAGAGATGTAAATATTAAACCAAAACCAATGAATTAAAAAAGAGTTATTAAAATATTCATAAAAATTTATTGAATGACAGGATGGTCATAAAATATATTAGCTCAAAACAATGGAAGAATTCATAAAGCATAACTATTATAGGTATTTTCCCATAGAGAATTGTTAAATTTATGTGACCTCAAAAATACTATAAATAAAATTAATAGTCAAATAAAATATTTCAGAAAATATTTGCTCATATGGGGCAAAAGAGGTAATAATTTTAATGTATAAAAGTTTCCTCAAAGAAATTTAACTAAATGCCATCTCAGAATTTTAAAAAAGTATGTAAATTTTAAAAGTATGTAAATTTTAAAAGTAAATTTTAAAAAAGGAAATGATTAAATAATGAAAATAGAAATTGTAATTTGTCGAGGATGACTTCTGAGAAGATGAAGAACATATACTCTTCCCAGTTCCATCAGTTAAATTCAAATATGTGTGTGTGTGTGTGTGTGTGTGTGTGTGTGTGTGTGTGTATGTGCTTACTCACTCAAAACAAAAACACAAGAAAACAAAACAACAAAAAAGAGCAAACTATGTAATATGAAGTGAAGGCAGACCAGCTAGGTGCATTGATCTCAAAGAACAATATGGTAGTGATTTTCCTGGGTTTTCTTTTTCCATCATATAATCCAAACTTGTAGCTAAAATGCCAGTAACCAGAAATAAAAATAGGTACATAAAAAGCCCCAATAAAATATTTGCTGTCTTTAGCAAAGGACTAGGAAAGAGGTAGCCTAATAAGACACAAAAATTTTAGACAATAACTGTTTCATTCCAGCCCCAAACCAGGGAACAAGCTATGGCCCCATCCCCATCCACACCAGCAAAGCCCCACTGGAGAGCTTAGACTTCTACCCTCACAACACTATGAAAAGAGGTCCCAATGCCCTCATAAGAGTTGTGTCAGAGGGTAACAAGTGGGGATCCTGGACTCTCATTCCTACTAGGCAGTAGCCAGGCCTCGTTGCGGTAGAGATGGAGACTGTATAGGAAGTGTCAGTTTCCATGCCACCTGGCAGTAACAAGGCAGCCCTCCCTTTCCCCAATGGATGATATCAGAGAAACCTGATGAAGACTGAGGACATTCACCACCACTCACTGATAACAAGGCCACCAGCACTATAGTGTCAGTAAAGACCATGGGAAGAGCTACCACAAACAGCCATGTCCAACAATTATAAGGAACTTTTTCTATAGAAAAAAATATAAAGTGGTATATAGAAGCATAAGCATTAGAATAGGCAAAATTCACAACACTGGCAATACCAAATGCCACCAAGGACATAGAACAACAAGAACTCTCATTCACTGCTAGTAGGAATGCAAAGTTGTGCTACTTTGGGAGATAATTCGGCAGTATCTTACCAAGCTAAGTCTTATCACAAAATACAGTAGTTTCATTCCTATGTGAGTTGAGAATTTATGTCCACGGAAAACTCTGCATGCAAATGATTTATCAGTTTTATTCATAATTTCCAAAAAACTGAACTCTATACAAAATGTCCTTCAGTAAACAAACTGTTGAACATCCACACAATGGCATTATTAATTAGGAATAAAAGCAAATGACTTACAAAGCCATGAGGGGACATGAAGAAATATTAAATATATATTGATGAAATGAAAGTCCTACATACCATATGATTCCAACTGTATGACATTCTGGCCAAAGCAAACCTATAGACACATTAAAAAGTTGAGTGGTTAACAGGAGGTTGTGGGGGCAGGAAGGGTAAATAGGTAGAGCACAGAATACTTTTAGTGTGGTGAATCGATGCTGTATGGTACTATAATGGTATATATATGGCATTATGAAAATGTTGAAATTCTTAGAAGTGTACCACAAAAAACTGAACTTCTGTGTAAACTAAAACTTTAGTTAACAACAATAATGTATCAATACTGGCTTATTAATTCTAACAAATGCACTGTGTTCTACATTATGCAAGCTATTAATAGGAGAAAGTATAATAGGAGAAAGTATATATATAATAGGAGAAGGTTGTAAGAATGTAAAGGAGTAATTTTTGTACTATCTACACAATTTTTCTGTTAATCTAAGTCTGTTCTAAAAAATAAAGTTAATAGACTTTAAAGCTAGTAGATTTTTAAAAGGTTATATGTTTTTTAAAAAATTCAATGCTCACTGATGATTAAAAACTGCCATAATTATAGGAATAGAAGGAACTTTCCTCAGCCTGATATAGAACATCTACTAAAATCCTATAACTAACATTATACTTACTAGTTAAAATTTTTTGAATACTTTCTCCCTAAGATCAGAATTGGGAAGAGGATGTCAACTCCTCAGCTCTTAACATTCTTAATCAATATAAGGTCCTAGCTGGTCTAGTAAGGCAAGGAAAAGTAAGTTAAAAGGAAACAGACCAAAACATAAGAGATAAAATCATCCCAATTTGCAGATGACACAACTGTCTAAATGAAAAATTCCAATGAATCTACAGAAATCTCCTACAACTAATAATTTGAGTTCAACAAGCTCGTTGTTGTTGTTGTTGTTGTTGTTGTTGTTGTTAGGTGCCGTCGAGTCGGTATCCGACTCATAGCGACCCTCAGAGGGTTTTCAATGGCTGACTGTTTCGGGATTGCCTTGGGAGTGGATTGCCAGGCCCTTCTCCCATTTTTGGGGTGCTGGGAATTGAACTTGGGACTTCAGAGAGTGCAGCGCAGTGCTCTACCAACTGAGCTAAATCCCAGCCCCTCAACAAGCTCACAAGACACAAAATATACACACAAAATCCAATTTTATTTCTATGTATTTGTAGTGAGCACATGGATACCAAGACTTAAAATACAATTTACAATCACTTAAAAATAAATGAAATATTTAAGTGTAATGTAGCAAAAAGTTTGTAGAAATTATATACTAAAACTACACAATCTATTAGTTCACTTTTGCTGCCTTAAAGTACACATTGTGGCTTAAAACAACACAAATTTATTCAAATTCTTGAGGTCAGCTGTTTGAATTGTGTTCTGTGAGCTAAAAATAACATCAATGCATTATCAGGCACACATTACTTCTGACAACTCTTTAGTAGCCTCCATTCCATTGCCTTTTTTCAGCTTTTGAGGACTACTTCCATTCTTCTGGCCGCTACTTCCATTCCTACTTCCATTCCCTTGTATGTGGTCTCTAGACAGCATCCCCATTGCTCTGATCTTGCTTCCATTATCACTTCTATTTCTGTGAATCTTGTGCCTCACTCTTTCACTTACAAAGACCTTTAAAATTATATTTTGCATCCATAAATAATCCCAGATAATCTTCCCATCTGAATATTGTATAATCGGAATATCAGAATAATCAGATCTGCAAAGTCCTTTTTGCAATGTAGGCACATATTCCAGGGATTAGGAAATGGACATTTTTGAGAGGCCATTGGCAGCTTGTCATGCTGTGCAGGCTTGTGCGTTGCTGTGATGCTGAAAGTTATGCCACTGGTATTTCAGAGGCCAGCAGGGCCACCCATGGTGGAAAGGTTTTACCTGAGCTTCCAGACTAAGACAGACTAGGAAATAGGACCTGGCAGCCCACTCCTGAAACAATTAGCCATTGAAAACCCTATCAATAGCAGAGGAGCACTGTCAAATATAGTGCCAGAAAATGAACCCCACAAACTGAAAGGCATTAAAGAGATTACTGGGGTAGAGTTGGCTCCTCAAAGTAGAGTCAACTGTAATCACAGAAATGAAGTAAAGCCCCGGGAACGTCCTTTTGCTGGTGTGGCACAACTCAAAATGAGAAGAAACACAGTGATCGCAATGATATGCTCAAACATAAAAAGATTTTGTGTATGGCATAGAATTAGATAGTGTTTTGTACCACGGTACTTGGGGTCACTATGAGTTGGACTTCACAGAACCTAATAATAACAACAAAAAATATTATTCTGACTACCAGAGCTAATGAAAGAATAAAGGTTTTGAATGAATAAATGGAGAGATATAACATGTTCATGGATTGGAAGACTCAGCATAATAAATACATTGATTCTCCTCATATTGATAAGTAATGGGCTTAACACAATTCTTGTCAACATCCCAGGAAGAGTTTCTATGGGTATACATAAGATTACTCTAAAATTTATATGTAAAGACAAAGAAACAAAGATAAAACAATTTTGGAAAAGAAAAATCTACCTACCCAATTTCAAGACTCATTACTTGGCAGTAGCCAGTCAACTTGCTGTATTTGTGTCACTGCTCCTTCCTCCATGTCTTTCATCTGTCTGGATCAAAAAAACTTCCAGAGTATTCTCCTTCACTGAGACATTTTTTTTCAGGTCATCTTGCATGCAATATTTAGCTCTTAGTGCCGAGGACTCTGTGAGCCACACCTACCACTCAGGGTAGTACCTTCATGTTGCAGATTGTGATTGAGCCAACCTTAAATCCTCACTCTACTACTTATTTTCCCAGACCACTTCTGTTCCCAATTGGGTTACTTGGGGTCTTCTGAAAAGTTGTTGTTGTTGTTGTTGTTGTTGTTGTTACTGTTGTTGTTAGGTGCTGTGGAGTTGGGTTCAACTCATAGAGACTCTATGTACAATAGAACAAAATCTTCTGCAACACTGTGCCATGCACTGCACCATTGTCAGCGCTTCTCTGCCATTCATAATGTTTCCAATGGCAGGTCTTTCTCCCTAGCCTGCAGAACCCTGATATTTCCTGGCAGTATCCCATCCAAGGACCAATAGGCTTAGCTTCCAAGATCAAGCAGAATCAGATGCCAGGGTGCTATGGCTTCAGACTTCTGCGAAGTGCAAGATGAATAAACAGGGAGGAAGAGGAAGAAAGGGTTGTCTTCAGAACATGATGCAAGCTTGAGGAAGGAGAGAGAGAAAGAAGGAAAAATTAGAGAGGAAGATCCTAGACTGAAGCACCTATTCCAAGCAAAGGTTGGCCTGGTTAATGAGGAATCTGCAGACAAATGCCTGCTTGAGGAGTCCTGCATACCATTGAAATAGACCTGTCTTGGTAATCCTCCTTACTACATTCAGTCATTGGCTTCCAGCATCCCCCCTGGAAATACAGACTTAGTGCAAAGGAGGTGGTACTTCCAAAAGGGCTAGAGCCAGGGACCTCATGTTTTATTGCTTCAGCTGCTTGAGATTTGAATGGTGCAATTCATAGCCTCCACAAAAAAACTTTCCTGGGAAATTTCCCTCAAGTAGGGTTTCAGAGTTCAAGACTCTTCCACTAAACTTCTACTATTCCTTTGAATCAAGAGTCCTCTAGAGACCTGGATAGCTCAACTGACCCCTTATATGTTCTGTCTTAGACAATCAAAGAACAAAGAGAAAAGTAGAAGATTTCATGGGAAATCATTTAGCAACCAGAACCAAAAGTGTCAGAAATGAGTTCTACTTAAATTTCATTGGACAAAACTTGTCAAGTGTCCCCTTCTACATTTGTTAATAGATAACGCTCTCTGCCACATGTTGTTAGATGCCATTGAGGGAGGTCCAAATCACAGCAACTTCTGCATACAACAGAACAAAACATTATATGACCCTGTGCCATGCACATGATCTTTTTTATGATTAGGCCCATTGTTGCAGCCAATGCATCAATTCATCTAGTAGACAGTCTTTTCTTTTTTCAGCTGGCCTGCCACTCTCCCAAACATGATGTCCCTCTGCAGAGATTGATCCTTCCTGACAGCATGTCTAGTATAAGTAAGATGCAATCTAGCCATCCTTGCTTCCAAGAAGCACTCTGGTTGCACTTCTAGGACAGATCTGTTGGTTCTTTTTGCAGTCCATGGTATATTCAGTATTCATCTCCAGCACCAAAATTCAAAAGCATCAATTCTTTTCTTGTCTCCCTATTCAATGTTCAGCTTTCATGACCATATGATGTGACTGAAAATACCATGGTATGAGTCAAATGCACCTTAGTATCCAATGTGAGATCTTTACTACCTTAAATGTTTGTCAAATGTTTTATATCTCTGCTATGACATTGCTACTCATGCTGAAATGTCTGGTCTGTGTTTGTTCTTAACACAGTACTGGGAGATACCTATGTGTCTTGGGAGTTTTAGCCCCAATTTGAATATCAGGCTAGTACTATGATATATAATATTTTAGTCTTTTTCTCATTCCTAACCCAACATTTCCATCTTCGATGAGGGCCATGTTCCAGTATTAAAACCAGCCATTCTCATGTTTTATAAGATATATGTTCATTACCTGTAAGCAGTTCTACTTTTAGTCATTAAATCAGCATTTTTGCTTTCTCTTTAGTATGTGTAGATACTATATATTTTTAAGGAGTATAATTAAGAATGATATAGAACAATACATTAACATTACACTTTTCTGGGTGTCAAATATCTCATACATATTTTCATTTTTATATCAATTTATATAATTCTATACATGTTTTTTCTGTAATGATCACTTTAAGTGTATATTTACATAGAAAAAGAATTATAACTCCTTAAGTTTAATGATGATATTTTTCTAACTTAAGGTTAAATAATATAACAGCATATAAGGAGACAAAAATTTGTAGTAATTTTAGAAGTAGAAGCAAAGTTATACTTAGCCAGATTCTAAAGGGAGTCTGTTCACTTCACCCTCGGCTCATATAAATTAATGTGTTTGTATGAATTTCTACAAAATCAGTAAAAAATCTCTGGTGCTGTGGCACATACCTGTAATCCCAATGACTCAGGAGTCTGGAGCAGGAGGATCATGAGTTTGAGGCAAGAGGTAACCTGCACAATTTAGTAAGACCTTGCTTCAAAATAAAAAACAAAAAGGGGCTGAGGTTGTAGCTCAGTGTGGGAGCACTTGCTTAACATGTAGGAGGCCTTAGGTTCAACCCTCAGTACAAAAGAAGTGAAGAAAAAAAAAGTGAAAAATCTACAACACACTACAAATATAGAATTTCACAGAGTTATTGAGGACAGGAACTGTTTTTGTTATTGATATAATCTAGTAAATAGGAAAAAGAAAGAGAAAATAAGAGAATGAAATAAAGAAACACAGTATATACTCACATGTTGTTGTTAGGTGTCGTCAAGTCAGTATCTGATTCATAATGACCCTATGCACAAAAGGCGAAATACTTTGTCAGTGCTTCTCTGCTATTCATGGGGTTTTCAATGGCTGATTGTTTTTTGGGAGTGGGTTGCCAGGTTCTTCTCCCAAGCCTACAGTATCTGGTGTTCCCAGACAGTCTCCCATTCAAGTACTAACCAGGCCCAACCCTGCTTAGCTTCTGAGATCTGACAGGATATCACAGTGGTATAGCTGCAGGCTATGTACTCATATATGTTTTTTAAGAACAGTGTTAAAGTGAAAGAATGTGCAAGGGTCCAAAGAAAATGGGTGGAGATAAAAAGAGGGCTTAGAAGAAAATTTAGCTAGCCAAGTATGAGTAGAATCAGGCAAAGAATAGAAGGAATATGAACAACACAAGAAGAAAATATGCCATGATTTATAAGAAAAGGAGCAGAATTTTACAGTGGCTAAATTGATTCTGAAGAAACTTATTCATTGATACAACTGAATTCTTTCCAAATGCAGAAAACTTAGCAGTGGTGAATATAAGAACAGAGATAACAAGAGATGAAAGATTAAATATAAAATAATTGCTCTTCCTAATTAAAAATGAAAAAAATCAGAAACATGTTAAAGAAAATTTTGAGATAAAAAATACAAAGTCTACCCTTATCTCACTAAAAATAAGTAGGATAGTTATAAGTAGACCCATCTGGGAGTTGCCTGATGAAAAGTAGATAATGTTCACAAGAGAAATATCTTAAAATTCGATAATCATGAATTAAGAGAAGTTATTACATTGAAAAATCTTAGTGATCCAAGTTCTTACAAATACATAAGATATTTATTCATCCTTTAAATTGTCGTCAAAGATGGCTGGATGATGTGGTGCATACCTGCAATCCCAGCTACTTAGGAAGCTGAAGCAGGAGGACAACAAGTTCAAGGTCAGGACAGCCTGTGCAGCTACGAGAGACATTGTCTCAAAATTAAAGAGGAAGTTGGTGTGCAGCTCAGTGGTGGAGCTCTTGCCTAGCATGTAAAAAGCCTTGGGTTCGTTCCCCAGGATAGCACTGAAAGAATACATACATACATACATACATACATACATACATGCATGCATACATACATACATACAAATAAAATAAAGATAACAAGTAGTCAAAGATGTAGTCCAGCTACCTAAAAGATGAATTATAGCGAAAGCTCAAAAGTAGAGAAAGGCTACTATGAAATGGCAGTTACAACTGAGAATAAAGAAAAATATAGTTATTGGAATAGTTAAAAATCTGAATATAAATTTGAAAATAAAACTACAGAAAATTAGCTCATGAAAATGTTATCCTCATTATCCTTTTCCTCATTATTAGAGTTGTTAGATTGGCATTAGAGGAAAATATGAATTATTTAAAATACAATTAAAAATTTTTAACAACTACATATATATGGCTTAGGATTCAGGGTATTGAATTGGTTTTTCTTTTTAAAACTAGCACTAGAAATACCTTATTTAAAATAATCCACAATATAGAAAAAAGTTTTTAAGTGCTTAATGTAAAATTATTGACTCTTCTCATGTATCAAATTGAATTAAAAATTTATTTAAAATTATATGAAAAAGTAAATTGTCTTAACTAACTTTTTTCACAAATATGGTGTTGATATGATATTACAAGGTTTTTATTAACATATAAATTGGTTTCAATGGAAATTTCTTTTTTATTATAATCCCTTTATTTATAAATGTTGGTGGGGTACAGAGTAATAAGGCTCTTGCTATTTCCATTATGCAACTATTACATGGCTTTTACTTACACTTTCCTCAATTTACATATTTCATAGAAACTTTTAATATATAGTAAAAAAATTTATGCATCCATGTGTTATATTCCATTTTCCCATGCTTTTATATTGTTGCATCATCTATTTTGAGATTATCCTCTCCCTCTTCATCCCTCCACATTATTTCTGCACCAATTGCCACCTTCTTCAACCTCTGTTCCCCCTACTACCCTTCTCCCATCTTCTTTCTACTCTGCTTTCATTTTCCCTTCTTAGATAAGCCTGATTGATCATATATATAATAAATATATATAAATAAAGAATCTCATTAATTTCCAAAATGGTTGAAGTAATTTACATTCCCACCAGCAGTGTAAAAGTGTTCCTTTTTCTCCACATCCTCACCAGCATTTGCTTTCTTTGTTTTCTTGATCTTGGCCATTCTTACTGGAGTAAGATGGACTCTCAGGGCTGTTTTGATTTGCATTTCCCTAATAGATAGGGAACCTGCAGCCATAGCACTGTGGCATCTGATCCTGTCAGATTTCAAAAGCTAAGCAGGGTTAGCCTGTTAATAGTTGGATGGGAGACCACCTGGGAACACCATATGCTGTGGGCTTGGGAGAAGGACATGGCAACCCACTCCCAAAAATGAATCCATTATTGAAAACCCTATGAATAGCAGAGAAGCACTGACAATAGTGTTTCACCTGTTGTACATAAGGTTGCTATGAGTCAGATACCAACTCAATGGCACCTAACAACAACAACTACCTCTCCCATGTGCAGTGTTTCATTGAGAAGCCTCTGCAATGCTGGCTTGGTGGTTGTGAATCATTTAAGCAAGTCAATATCCTGGAATGTCTTGAACTCACCATCTATTTTAAAAGATATCTTCACTGAGTAATATAATTTTGGTTAGCAGTTATTCTTTTTCAGGACTTGGATGATGTCTGACCAAACTTTCCTTTCCTTTAAGGTTATTGTTGAGAAACAAGCTGTTATTCTGATGGACTTGCCTTTGTAAGTGAGTTGGCATTTCTCTCTTATAGCTTTTTAGAAGAGTTTCTTCACTCTCTAGATTTAGCATTCCAGTTATGTGCCATGGAGAGGATCTGTTCTGATCTACTCTGCTTTGAGTTCTGAATGTTTCAGTTGCATAGGTATCCAGTTCTTAGCTTAGGTTTGAGAAGTTCTCAACTAATATATGTTTCAATAGTTTTCCTGGTCCCCTCATATTCTTTTCAGCTCCTTTGTGGACCTCCTAAATTTGTAGGTTGTGTTTCTTTATTTTGTCAAAGACCTCTTAAAAATCTTAATTGTACTGCTCCATCTTTCTTTCTTTCTTGTCATCTGAGTAGATAAGATCCTCAACTTTTTCTTCAGAATCAGATAACCTGTTTTTGGCTTCATCCAGTCTTGACACTGCCACTTTTACTGTAATATTGAGTTGATTAACTTTGCGTTGTATGTCCAGGATTTCTGTTTTATTCTTCAGAATCTCAATTTCTTTGTTGATTTTTTCTTCCAAGCTAGGGACCTTTTTGTCCAGTGAATCAATTGCTCTTGTAGTGGTGTATTTGAGGTCTTCCAACATTCTTAGAAGCATGGCTTTAAATTCTTTATCTGGTATCACTAAGAATCTGGTTACTTTGAAATTATCCTTTGAGGGGCTATGGTGTATTAGATCTTCCCAACCAGCTTGAAACTTCATGTTTTGTGTGTTTTACTGTTGATCCTTGCCCATTTCATGGTGTGGGTGCTAGGTCTCATCTCCTCTATGTGTAAAGAGGTTCTCCCTACCCACTCCAAGAGGACTGGATGATGACCAGTACCTGATACTTCTCCATCGCTCCTCCTTGTAAGTCCCAGTCTGAGAGTCCATCACCAGGCTCAAGCTCCTGCTGCAACCTCTCCAATCAGCATTGCCCCATGTGTTTCTCTCTGTGCTCCCGGCCCCTAATCGTGCCACTGCTTCAGCTGCCTCTTTTAGGATCCCCAGACTTACTGCACCCCTTCTTTGTATCCCAGGTGCTTCTGGGTACTAAAAGCCATGCAAGAGCCTAAACAGTGTCTCTTAGGCTCCTCGGTCCCATGGTGCAGTTCTCTGTCACAGGAGCTCCCAGGTTCTAAATGTGCCACTGCCTGTACCATCTCCCTTAGGCTTGCCAGACCCATGAGCACAACTTGTCTGAGTTGGAGGCACTCCTGGGCTGTGAACACACCACTGCTGAATTGTCTCTCTCAGGCTCCCCAAACCCACAGCACCCCTTCTCTGCATAATAGGTGAAGGCACTCCTGGGCCCTGAAGATGTCACAGCCTAAACAGTGTCTCTTAGTTTCCCCAGTCCCTCTGGCACTCCGTTTCCTAAACGCACCACTGCCTGAACCATCTCTCTTAGGCTCCTGGTCCCACAGTGCCCCTTCTCTGTGTAGCAGGAGCTCTCGGGCCCTAAAAATTCCTCAGTATAAACAGATTTTCTTAACTTGGGGTTCCAGCAGCACCAGCTTTTTCTCTCCATTCTCTGAACTCGCCACCACTCAGTCTCTCTCCCTCTGACTCACACAGTTCCAGTGGCGCCAGAGGCCAGGGTGGCAACAGTCTCTCCCCAGTAAAATGAAAAAAACAAAACAAAACAAAAACACTGTTCCTGGGTCCGTGACCCTGCATGAGGGCCATGCAGCCTGGCCTCCTCTCAGGAGAGTCCTGGAGACTTTGCTGTTGTTTCCCACAGTACTTCTAGTCAGCTGTGCACTCTCCCCGGAGGGCCCTGTATCCTCTGAAAACTTTTGTAGTTTTTTTTTCCCCTCAGTTGAGGATTCTGGTGACTTGCCCTGCTGTTTTTTCCTCTTCATCATTTTAATCTCCACAGTTGGGCCAGTTGCTCCTGTGCCATCCTTTTTTTGTTGTTTTTCTTTTAAATAATTAAAGCTGCTCTCCACTTTTTTTGTTTTATTTTGTTTTGAGTAGAGAACTTTGCAAGTTTCCTTAATAGTTTTCTTCCCCAGTTGAAGTATATATGTTAATCATCCACCATTGTAATAGGAACCTCAATGGAAATTTTAGTAAGGGCTAGTTTTAAATGCTGATTTTTCCAATTTAATTGATGTGACTTTCAACAACTACTTTATCCACTCTGCTTTTCTTTTTGCCACCTATAAGAGAGGAATGCTATTTTGGCTTTCTATTTTTCGTAAGAGTAAGAAGTAATGTCATGAAACATGGATCAAATCAGAGTAAGAGCTCAAAAAAGGGTTGCTGTTGTTATATATTAGAAAAAAATCCATAAATTCTAAAAATTAGTCAACAAAATATAAAAAATAACCTCCAATTAATTTTATAACCACAAGATTTATATCATAAAGATATTTCATTAACATAAAGAAATATTTGTTTTATACTGACAGTCATCATTAAACATAGGGTACTAGACTCTAAACCTTAAGACACAAATAAAAAAATATCAGAAATAAAAAGGAAGACCTTACAATTGACACTACAGGAATACAAAGACTCATTAGGGACTATTATGATCAACTATATGCAAACAAATTGGAAAATCTGAAAAAAATGGAAAAAATTCTGGACACATATAACAAATTTAACCTACAAATTTTAACCAGGATGATATAGAAAATCTGAAAGATCCATTAACAAGTAATAAGATTGAATCGACAATAATAAAAAAAAATTCCTACAAAGAAAAGCCTATGACTGGATGGTTTCACTACTGAATTTTTTTAACCAAACTTTTAACAAACTGACACCAATTCATCTCAAATATTCCAAGATACTGAAAGGGAGAGAACTTTCCCAACCTCATTCTATAAGACCAGTATTACCCTTATATCAAACCAAGCAAATGACATAAGAAAAAAGAATATAACACACAAAGAAAGAATACAACACATAAATATCCCTTGGTGACCATAAATGCCAAGAATTCTCAACACAAGGCTAGTAAATCAAATACAACAGCACATGAAAAAGATTATACACCATGATCAAGTGGGATTTATCCCAGGGATGCAAGGATGGACCTATATATGCAAATCAATAAGTGCAATAAGTCACATCAACAGAATGAAGGTTAAAAACCATAGGATCATCCCAATAGATACAGAAAAGCATTTGATATAATTCATTATACGCTAGTGACAAAAATCTTCAAAAGGTTAGGTACAGAAGGAATGTATATCAACACAATAAAGGTTATATGACAAACACACAGCCTATGTCATACTGAATAAGAAAAATTTGGAATTGTCTCCTCTAAGATCAAGAACCAGACAAAGATGTCCATTTTCACCACTGTTACTCAATATAGTATTTTAAGCCTTAGAGTAGTAACACAAAGAAATAAAGGGCATCCAAATGGGAAAGGGAGAGGTCAAAGTGTTCCTATTTGCATATGACTTTATATATAGCAAAAACTAAAGACTCCACTAAAACACTGTAAGAATTGATAAATTCAGTAAGGTTGCAGGACATAAGCATCATACAAAAATAACAATGACAAAATCACTGAGAAAGAAACCAATAAAACAATCCCATATGCAATTGTTAGGCACCAAGAAGAGAATGATCTCTACAATCAAAATTATAAAACACTGATAAAAGAAGCTGTTGAGGACACAAAATAAGGGAAAGACATCATATGTGTCATAGATTGGAAGAACTAATATTGCTAAAATGTCCAAACTCTGCAAAGCAATCTGTTTCCATGAAACTCCTGTCAAAATTGCATTGAGATTCATCACAGAAAAAGAAACACAACCTTAAAATTCATATGGAACCACAAGAAAAACCCAAATAGTCAGAACAATACTGGACAAAAAGGTCAAATGTAGACACATTAAAAATACTACTGGTTTTAAATATACTACAAAGCATTACCCCCATGTGTTTGTCAGTTTGCCATGTGGTGGAGGCTTGCATGTTGCTGTGATGCTGAAAACAATACCACCAGGATTACAGGTACCAGCAGAGTCAGCCATGGTGCACAGTTTTCAGCTGAGCTTCTAGACTAAGACAGATTAAGAAGAAGGATATGGCAATCCACTCCTGAAAAAAAATTAGTGCTTGAAAACACAATGAGTGGAAGAGAAACACTGTCAGATATAGTGCTGGAAAATGAGCCCCCAAGGCTTGGAAGGCACTCAAAAGATAACTGGGGAAGGGTTGCCTTCTCAAAGTATGGTCAGTTTTAGTGATGGGAATGGAATAAAGCCTTAAGTACCTGTGCTTGCTGATGTGGCACAACTCAAAATGAGAAAGAACAACTCTAAGCACCCATTAATAATTGGAAAGTGGAATGTGGATAGAATGATTCTAGGAAAATTAGAAATCATCAAAATGGAAAAGGAGCACATAAACATCAATATTCTAGGCTTCAGTGAGCTTAAAATGGACTGACCTGGGCCATTTTGAACAACATAATCATATGGTCTACTATGCCAGGAATGACAGATTAAAGAGAAATGGGGTTGCATTCAGCATCAAAAAAGCCATCTCAAGATCAGTCCTGAAGTGCAATGCTGTCAGTGATAGAATAATATCCATACACCTACAAGGAGTGCCAGTTAATATGACTATTATTCAAATTTATGCACCCACCACTAAGGCCACAAATGAAGACAGGGAAGATTTTTACCAGTTTCTGCAATCTGATATATATTGAACATGCCATCAAGATATACTGATAATTACTGGTGACTGGAATGCAAAAGTTGGAAACAAAGAAGAAGGCTCAGTCATTGGAAAATGTAGCCTTGGTGACAGAAACGATGCTAGAGATTGCATGATAGGATTTTGTTAGACTAATGACCTTTTCATTGCAAATGCATTTTTTCCCAAATAAATGGTGACTACACACATGGAATTCACCAGGTGAAAGATACAGGAACAAAATTGACTACATTTGTGGAAAAAGACTAAAGGAAAGCTCAATATCAAAAGTCAGAACAAGACCAGGTGCTGATTATGGATCAGATTATCAATTGTTCATATGAAGGTTCAAAGAAGTGAAACTGAAGAAAATTAGACTAAGTGTATAAGAGTCAAGGTATGACCTTGATTATATTTCACCTGAGTTCAGGGACCACCTCAAGAACATATTTGATGCATTACAGACTAATGATGGAAGACCAGGAAAGTTGTGGCATGATATCAAAGACAACATTCATGAGGAAAGCAAAAGGTTATTAAGAAGACAGGAAAAAAAGAAAACAACAAGTTATATGTCAAAAGAACCTCTGAAATTTGCCCTTGATTGTCAAGCAACTAAAGTAAAAGGAAGACATGATGAAGTTAAAGAACTAAACAGAAGATTTCAAAGGGCAGCTTGAGAAGACAAAATCAAACATAATGACAAATGCAAAAATCTCAAGATAGAAAAGCAAAAAGGAAGAAAACTATTTTTCTCAAACTTAAAGAACTGAAGAAAAAATTCAAGCCTTGAGTGGCAATACTGAAGGATTCTACAGGGAAAATATTAAATGACACAAAAAACATCAAGAGAAGATGGAAGGAATACAGAGTCATTATAAAAAAGAATTGGTGGATGGCCAACAATTTCAAGAGGTTGCACATGATCAGAAACCAGTGGTACTGAAGGATGAAGTGGAAACTGTTTTGAGGGAATTGGTGAAACACAAGGCTCCAGGAATTGATATAATACCAATAGAGATATTTCAACAAAAAGATGCAGCACTGCAGGTGCTTACAAATGCTGGTGAGAGAAAGGAGCCAGGGCAATTAATTTATTGTTGGTAAGAGAATGCAAATTAATATAGCCATTATGGAAAACAATATAGAGTTTTCTTAGGTAGAAGTGGAAACTGTGTATGATCTAGCAATCCCACTACTGGATAGATATCCAAAGGATTTGAAATCAATATATTGAACAATTATACTCACATATTTATTGTGGCATTATTCACAATTGCCAAAATATGGAATCAACCTAGGTGTCCATTGATGAATGAATGTACAAAGACATTGTGGTATATATGAGCAATGAAGTATTGTTCACCCATAAAAAGAAATGAAATTCTGTCATTTGCAGACACATGGATAGAACTGGAGAACATGATGTTGAGTAAATAAGGCACAGAAAGACAAATACTACAGGTTCTCATTTACATGTGTAAACTAAAAAAGTTAATCTCAAGTAAATAGAGAATTGCCAAGCACCATAGGGCACACCTGTAATCTCCACTACTTGGGAGACTGAGGAAGGGGGTTAGAGAGGCAGCCTGTGCAATTTACTGAGAAGTAATCTCAAAAAATAAATAATGGGCTGGAGTGCAGCTCGCTGGTCTATACCACTTGTCTAGCATATGTAAGGTCCTGGGTTCAGGCCCCTAGTACTTCAAAAAGAAAAGAGCAAAAGGAAAAAGAAATAAAGAATAGAATATGTGTTACCAGAACATGGAAAGGATATGGGGGAGAGAATGTTGGAGACAGGATAGTTAGTGGATACAGGGGTGCAGTTGGATAGGAGGAATAGCATCTAGTGTTCTACAGCATGGAGTGTAACTATGAGTGACAAGAGTTCCTTCAGTTTCAGCTAGGCATGGTGGCACATGCCAATTATCCCAGAGACTCAGGAGGCTGATGCAGGAAGATTTTGAGTTCAAGGCCAGAAGCACCCTCCATAACTTCCTGAGACCCTGACTCAAAATAAAAAATTAAAAATGGAAAATGGCCTGGGGGTGCAGCCCAGTGCTAGAGTATTTTCAAAGTATGTGTGAGACCCTGGGTTCAACTCCCATGTACCTAAAAACTAATAATAATAAACAAATAATAATAAATGAAAAAGGTAATTGAACTTCACAATGAGTAATGAAGATGATTTTGAATATTCTCATCACAAAGAAATTATATTCATTATGTTTGAGGTAATAGATATGCTGATTACACTGATCTGTTCATTATGCATTATCTACATGTTTGGAAATATCACACTATACCCCTAAATATGTACAACCGCTGTGTCAATTAAAATATATTTAAAAAGAGAAGGCCTGAAATCAGCCTGAGAAAAATAGAACACTCTCTTCAAATAATACAAACAAAATATTTTAAAAAATGGAAATCAGAAGACAAGAGTATCTTCAAAGTGCTGAAGGAAAATAACTTTTAAGTGAAATTTTTATAGCTGGTGAAATTGTACTTCATAAATGCGGGTGATATAAAAATATTTTAATCAACCCAGAACAGAAAATGCATTACCACAAACCCACTCTGAAGGAAATACTGAAGAGCCTTCTTTAGTCAAAAGAAAAGTGATTCCATCTGGATTTATCAGTAATGCAGGAGTCAGTAGTTATATAATAAACCACTATTTTGTGGCTTTATAAATTTCTTCTTGTATCTAACAGCTTTTCCTTTATATATGCAATGCCCTATCACTCAAAGCATAAAGACATATGAATGCTGTATGTTCTTGATAAATTTCATCTTTTAGTATTGAGTTATCACACTTAATATAATTAAATATTTTTCCACTCAGGATCATATTTAACTGGTTATTACTATAATATAATTAAATATTTTTCTACTCAGGATCATATTTAACTGGTTATTACTATCAACACTCTTAATACTTGCATAGTTTATCTTTTTCATTCTTTGGGGGAACAATCATTTGTGACATGTCTCTAGTACTTTCAAAATGTAGCCTTTTTAAACTATCTTTAAAAGAGTGCCTTTTAATGTATCTAACTTATTCAGTTTATTCTGCATACTGATATATTTTACTTTTGCCTGTCACCTTACTGTTTTCTATTTGCTATTTTTCTCACTAGTCTACATGTAGATTGATTAATCAATTTGCTTTCTTATTTTGTCACCTCATGAGTTAGAAACTGTATATATAGAATGTACCTACACTATGCAAATGCATTTTAATTTGACTTTTAATATCAAAGATTAAATTCTGTCTACACTCTTCTCTATTAAGGCACTCAGCATCATATTAGTGACCCTCCCTGCCATATTTTATTGAAATCATATTGAAATTTAGTTCCACATCAGGTTTGTTGGTTTTTCATAAAGTCTCCACATTTGGGAGAAATTTTTCTTACACTGTATTAAATTACAATTACAATGGCAGAAATTATTTGGCTTTCCCCACGAAGTTTCTTCTTTGTTCACCACTTATATTGCATCTCTATGTCTTTCTTTTATTCATTTTTGCTTTCACTGGATGCTGTTTTGAGTGGTTTTATTCAGAGATATTGAACACACACACACATATACTTTAAAAGTAGTATATCTGAAATAGTATTTTATGCATTGCTTTCCTTTGGCACACTGAAAACATGTTTTCTTTATGCTTGTGCATTATGTGTTTCTTGTAAGACTGAGGAGAGTTTCCACCTCATCTGTGGGAGAGAGTGATTTAGTCATTCTCTTAATTCTCATAGATCAGAATGTGCAAAAGGACTGCTTAGCATTTTATATGAATGTACAAATCTTTCTTAATCTCAATACCATTTTATATATCTTTAATTATTTCTTTTCCCTGATCTCATCTTGCATTGTTCTGAAACTCCTGTAAGCTTGATAATAGATATGGCTTTCTCATATCAGCATTCAGCCATCTTACTTTTTCTCCAGCACTTTAATTCTACATTCTAGAAGATAGTCTTTTCTATTAGTTTCTAATTCATTCTTCAACCACAGCTCATGATTATTCAACCTTCTTATTAAGTTTTTAATTTTTGCCATAATACTTTATATGAAATATATTTTATAAAAAATATTTTATAGCTGTTAATTACTCTTTGTCATAGCAGTATGTTCCCTATGGAAGTGTAAATTAGATGTTTACTCTATATCTTCTATTTTTATTGTTTCTTTTTGTTATTATCTCTATTTCTTCTGAGATCATTGCTCTACTTTCAACTTCATTCTCTTTTTTATTGTTAGCTTTGCAGAGGATCTTCTGGCTGTTTTGCTTTTCTGTTTCCTGGCTCTCTTTTCCTTGACCTTCTACCAATAGCTACATATTTATTTACTCTGGATACAGACTCTTTTGGAGTCATTGTCTCTAAATACAACATTTTTCTGGAGCTGTAACATAAAGCACTGATCTCACTTCTGTAATGGGCCTCTCTCTTCCTTCCCACTTCCTTTCTCCCTCTTTCTTCCTATAGTTGTATGTCCACCTACTTACTATCTCTCAGGAATATCTCCATATTACTGACTCAGTGATGGTAATATCTTTCTCACTATATCACCATTGTGGATAAATTTCTTAATAAATATCTATTTTAACTTTTCAGTGGGATTTTGGCAGTGAAAGATGAGAGATAAAAATAGGATTAAACCAGAATACTTGAATTGCTTTACCTCAGAAAAGCTTTATCTACATATTACTTTTAAAAGGGCACATGCAAAACCAAAGTGTCATTGTTTCATTTCCTCCGAAAGAAAGTTTTTCTTCTGATCTGTTTTGCAGTCTTAAGTAGCAGAGCGGAGTGGGGTGGGGCAAGATAGGGATGTAAGATAGCCATACTCAGGTTGATCTTCAAAGTATAGGCAACTTTTAGTGAAACAGATTGAAAGATTAAATAACTGGTTACCTGTGATCTTTGGGAAGTAAAGGTCATTTTTATTTGCTTCTTTTCTTTGAGTCAACTGCATTTAGTACAGAGCAAATTGATATATTTTGAAAATATATATAATGGATAAAAATACATAATGGATCTAGACTATGAATACAAAAGTGTTCTTGCTAGAAATAATTCAAAATATATAGTTGGTAGGGTTTTCTCTTTGCTTCTTTTTACTCTATTTTCTAATATTTTTGGTGCAATAAGCTACATTTTTTTTAAAGTTTCAGCTTATTGGAGATAGGAACTAAACCTAATTGAGACATACACTGCTGGTAGAGTTCCTGAACATCAATGCTGTAGATTTCATTGTCTTTCACAGGATAACTTTGTGCAGTAGGAATCGTCACAGGATTCATTACAAGTTTGATGATTTGAGATCTTGCACAGTTGATAATTGAGTAATAAGAAGTCTAGATTTAATAGAAGGCACCTGCATAGAATCAATGTCACCATTATTCATCTGTAACTATATCATACACATCCTTATCTTTGTCAAGTCACCTAATAGCTGTTACTTCTGTGAGAAGAATTAAATGATAAAAATGATATCACACCATGTCAGGCTGGGCAGGCAGAGGAAACTGCACCTATTTTCAGTCTGTAGCCTTTTTTGAAGGGAGCAATGGGACTTGGCTTCCAGAACTGTTACACTGAAACAAATTACCAATTGCAGACTATACTTCAGTTTCTCCTCATTTGGGTCTGTGGCATTTCAATTTCTCATTGTTTCTCCATCTTGGAATTCTCACTTAAAAGATGCAATATCAATATTTTTCTTCTATGTTTAAAACATTACAAAATAATCATGAACCAATATTTTTAAAACAAACGCTGTACACTCTATGCACCTGTTGTAATGTCTAACTACATGTCCTATTTCTAGCTGAGTATTAGGCATTTGTCTTGAGGTTTCTCATGACATTCTCTGGGAACCTACTGATTATTCATTTTCTTGTCTTTTGCCCTAGAATTTTGCATTAATAAATTTCCCCCAATAGAAAACATGTTCTACAGGTTTTCAAAGTGCACATACTTAATATATATGTGCTAGATACTTACATGTATGTTTATAGAAATTTTGGGAGGGTGGGTGTCTTAACACAGAAAGAATATGACCTAAGCATTTATATTTGGGAAGTGCATCTGGAAATTTACAATAAAGCAGCAACTATCAAAAATCTCACATTGTGGAAAATTTATATTCACTATTTCAGTGTCTCATTGTATTTCACTGTTAAACAGAATAGACAAAAGATCCACCATGGTATTATTTGCTTTTAGCATTTCTTTTGAGCTTTGTCAAGAAGCATGTTTACCATATTAGCCACTGGCCTTTCTATTCTGGCATAAATGAACTATATTACAAGAACAAATTAAGACTGAGTAAAACCTAGTCACAGCCACAAAAGGCCTTGAAGATTTTAGCATAGATGCTTAGTGTTGCAAGTGTTTATATAAGAAATGGGAGAAAGATTAGTCCATTCATAGGCTTGATCTTTTTATTTTCCCAAGAAGCCCAGAGCACCTTATCATTTTCATCCAAATATTGTTCTCAAGAATTATGTTCTGTGTTTAGTGCTTTTCTTCTTTTCAGTGTCTGAAAGGACTTTATTGGTTATGTTCTCTCACTTTATCTGAGGTCAGAAGCTCCTCTCTCTGCATATGGCTTGTGCTTCCATTAGTTCAAAAGAATGTTCCAAGACAGTAACAGCAAAAACAAGCAACAACAGCAAAACAGTACTTGTGTGATGTTAAAAAGTGCCCAGAGGCACGTCTGGGTTCATGAAACAGGGCTCAAAACAGGTTACAGATGTGTGTTCTGCTTTCAGCGGTCCTGCCTCAGAAATAAGATTTTTAAATAGTTGGTAACGATGCTTCATTCAGTACAAGGAGCAGGACAGTTTAGCTCTGAATAGGGAAAACTTTGTAACAATGAGTATTTCACAATTATGGAATGGACTGCTTCTGTGATTTGTAAGGTCCATGTCTTTTAGGGATGTTTAGCAACCCTTTTTTGGAAATATTGTGGAGTTAAATTTAGATATCTCTCAGTGTCTTCTAACTCTTATTTCTTGAACACATTTACCATGTGTTCAATGGGAGAGAAACTAAGGATATGAAAGATACTTTTAACAGTCTCACTTCTCAAATTCAAGGAATTTATCTTCTAACCAGGACAAGGCAAATGGAAGAATAAATTCAATATAGTATCATTGTTGTTTACCAATGCTCAAGGATTTCGAAGGCAGGAAAGACTAATGTGAAGTGAAACCATCAGGTTAAGGTTTAAATGGAAGCTAGAACATTAGCTTGTGCAAAAAACTAGTATAGATTAGTTCAGCAGCATAGAAGAAACATATTCCAGGTAGAGCATCAGAAAGACCCAAGGAAAGAGTGAAAAATGGGCATTGTGTTAGAAAAAAATCTGTTTGGGTGTTTTCAGAAGACAGATTTGATGAGTCATTTTTACATTTATTCCTTTCATGATAATATCAGAGACAATAAAATTGACACTGGTCCAAACGTGGCTGATTTCCCAAGGCACTACATTTAAGAGCTAATATACTTCTACTTTCAAGCCTGTAGTTTCACTTCCCCAGGTCTCATGATGTAAAAGGAAGAATCATTGTTGTTTCTGGAAGTTCACTGAACTTTAAATAGAAGTCACAAGAAAGAAGAATCTGATAACAGTTTGCCCTGCCATATTTTTTGCATATCATATACAAAACTGTGGACGTGATTGAACACAGACAAAACAAAAATAATAAATATCAGTAGAATGGGTAAATAAAAGGAGTGATTGCATTTATTTACAAATGAAGTATTTGTCCCTAAAGCTTCAAGTGCCCTTAAATAAATATGATCAAAACAAAATTGCAATCATCTGCTTTGAGTGCTTGTTATTTAAAGAATGAATTCAGTATAAAATGCTATGTCGATATTTTATATACAGGCAAAATGCTGCATATCCTATTTTGGTTTGCAATGGTTTTTTCCAAATTAAAAAAAAAACCAGCTTTTAGAAAAAGTAACTGGCCTTTGAAATCATATTTTACAGGCCACAAATTGGTGTTAGTTTACATACAAGCCAGCCACCCAATGCTGACTTCAGAGGTTAACTATTGAAGGGTGAGTCAATAGAAGCCTGCGTGTATGAACACTATAATAAAAAGCAAGTCACAGAGATCATATTCTCATTAGGAAAACCTCCTCCCCTTTATAATTTCTGTGAAACATTGAGTAACCTTTGAAATCCCAATGGGGAAAAAACAAACCAGGCTTTGGCTGACATTTACAGCAAAATCGGATCCTTCATCACCACTGGAGTGCACACAATGAGTGGGTATTTTAGGGCAGACAATGGAGGGAGTTCTTCACGTCTGTTTTACATCAGTTAATGTTGGCAGGTAATGCCCTATTGCTGCCACTGTTTTGTTAAGAAGGAAGAATGTGGTGTAAATCCCCTTAAAATTAAAAATAAGGCACCAATTTTCCCACCCCCCAACATGAGTTAATTCCACTAAAATGATTTCTTTTAGAATAGTTAAAGAAGGTCTTAGACCCACACCTTTCTCCACCCAATTACTGGAAATCTTTTACTTTATTATTTTTTTTTCCTCTATGTGCTTCCTGGTGACAGCCCTGGAGAGGAATGTGAATGCCTTTGCTGTAATCTAAGTAATGAATCATACCAGATTTGTGAATAATGCCTATACTCAATATGAGGCAGAGGAAAGCAAGTCAAGGAAAAGAGAATTTAGACTGAACCAGACAAAATTATTTACTGTCAACATTTAAAGTCAACTGCAGCCAAACATCCAAGGTGAAAGCATGCTGTCCCACAGACTGCAGTTAGATTCTGAATCAAAACCAATTCGTTGTATTTCTGAATCAATGTAGCTCTTTATTTTTTACCTATTTGATTTTAGCAATTGTTTCTCTAGTTCCAGCTAGGAGATCATAAGTTCAGGTTGAAAGCACAGTAATCAATACGTTTGGAGTAAAGAACAAAATCCTATCTACAGTAAGGCACCTCTGAAGAACTTCAAGAACACAACAAAGAAACACAATTACCTTCCAAAAAAAATGCATGAAGTGTCACTCAGTGAATTTTAAAGGGATATAAAAGTACAATAATGGTGTTTGAAATAATTCAAAGTTTAACAATTTTATAGCAACTTCACCAAATAGTCAAGTAGTGAGAGTCTGAGAAATGCTTAGAGAAGTGAATGAGAGATTGTCATTTCGTGTTCCTATAAAGGTTGAGAGGGGCTGGGATTTAGCTCAGTTGGTACAGCTCTGCTCTGCAGTCTCTGAGGTCCTGAGTTCATTTCCCAGCATGGCAAAATGGGAGAAGGACGTGGCAACCCACTTCCAAGGCAATCCCGAAATAGTCAGCCATTGAAAACCCTATGAGGGTCACTATGAGTCGGATACCGACTCCACAGCACCTAACAATAACAACATAATGGTTGAGCAGGCTAGGGTTTTATCTCAGTTGGTAGAGTGCTTGCCTGCAGCCATACCATTGTGGCATCCAATCCCATCAGATCTCAGAAGCTAAGCAGGGTCGGGCCTCGTTAGTACTTGGATGGGAGGCTGTCTGGGAATACCAGGTGCTGTAGGCTTGGGAGAAGGACCTGGCAACACACTCCCCAAAAAACAATCAGCCATTAAAACCCTATGAATAACAGAAGCACTAACAATACTGTTTCACCTGTGTATGTAGAGTTGCTATGAGTTGGACAGTGACTGAGTTGGACACCGACTCAACAGCACCTGACAAACAAAAGTGCTGCTCTGCATGCTCTGAGGCCCTGAGTTTGATCCCCAGCACCACAAAAATGAGAGAAGGACTGGAGAATCTACTCCCTAAACATCAATTAGCTATTGAAAACTCTACAAAAAGCAGAGAAGTGTTTTGTTCTGTTGTACCTAGGGTCACTATGAGTCAGACTTGATGCCACCTACCAACATCAATAAAAGTTGAAGAGAAGCTCTAAAGATTAGAATAATTTCTGTGTTATTTTACTAGTTTCTTATTTATACAAACCCAAGTTAATAAGGAAGTGGGTTGATATAATCATTCTAGCAAAAAACTTTTTGAATGAGCACATCTCAGGGCACTTGTAAGAAATATATAGCCAAATACACAGATCACTCTTGGGAGCAAAATAGAAAAAGGCACAAAAGGGCAGAAAGTATAATAGATGCTCCAAGTTACATTTCAGGATCATAAGACAGCACAAAAGGGCTGCTATTGAGCTGTGCTGGCAAGTGAGGACAGGACTAAAGGATGGAGATGACAAGGTAGAAGAAACCCATCCAAACAGAAACAGCAGCAGAACAGGCATTTTGAGGGAACCATGATTCTGAGCACATACAACACATGTTGGGAAAAGGAGTCAAAGCGAGAAGAGTAAGATGCGAGAGTTATTTGAAAGGGACTTAAATACTACCTTAAGGAATTTGGACTTCCTTTGGCAAATAATGGTATTAAGACGTTCCTGGGGACCTGATCAAGAAGAGGCAAGTTTCTCAGAGAACAGCAAAATGAAAGTCAGGCTTGCAATGAATTAAGGTAACAGAGACTTACACTTTTTCCAGCTAAAGGCACAATTTTGAATGTTTAATCCATGTGATCTGGGAAATTTACATAGATCCCAGGGTGTGGCAAGTTGGTAGAGATGAGCAGCTGCTAAGTTAGGCTTTTAAGTAATTTAAGTGTAAATAGTACATTAATAAAACCTGAAGTGTGGAACTACAGGTCCAGGTAAGACCTCCAAAGTTCTGCTCCCCAGTAAACTACATCTGCAAAGGTTAAGTCTCACCTCTCAAAGATCTGTAGCCTCCTGGGGCAGGACCACCACCTGAGGACCAAGGATTCAAACACATGACTTTTAGGGGACATTAGATTAAACCATAATAAGCAAAAATGTCAAAGTAAACAGAAGTCAAATTAGAGTCCAGTCTGAATTCACAGAAAGAAAGCAGGCCATTCTACTTTAGAAGTGTTTGAGTATATGGGCCATGCATGTACATGTGTGAATGTATTTCTCCACTTACTGGGTTTGTTTTATTGTGTAATAATAATCTGTTGACAAACAACATGAGAATGGAGGCCAAGGTGTTTACATTGTGTCCAACCAAGGAAAGGTGCCCCTGGCCAACTATTTTGACTGTATACATGTAAGAAATTATTGTCATTTATGAAACAAGACTTAAAGTTAATTGTTTTACAAATTTACTTGTACAACCTGAAAATAACTAAGTGGATAGTGTTCATTATCGTTGTCTTAAGGAAGCTATCATCAGTATTAGAATTTGAAATTTTATGTGGAAACAATCATTAGTGAAAGTAATGTGAACTTTACAATAATCATTCTCTAGTTTAAAAGTTGTTGTTGTTAGGTGCCCTTGAGTCAGTGTCTGACTCATAGTGACCCTACTTACAACAGACAACACAGTACAATTAGTGCTTCTCTGCTATTCATAGGGTTTCCAATGGCAGATTGGTTACTTGAGAGTGGGTTGCCAGGTCCTTCTCCCAAGCTTAAAGGACCTGGTATTCCCAGGTGGTCTCCCATCCAAGTGCTAACCAGGCCCGACCCTGCTTAGCTTCTGAGATCGGACAGGATCGGTGGTCACAGTGCTATGGTGGCAGGCTTTCATTACATAAACACTACTATTTAAGCAAAACAAGACTAGTTAACAGTGGTAATTAGTAATAATTAGTAGTTGGAGTTATTAACCAAGTATATGTGAGGAAAATATAATAATTTTTTCATACCCGTGATATAACAGGATATTTCTACTTGTTTCCTCTGTTAATAATACTTCTCTGAATTGCCTGAAGCCTAGAGCATTTTCCTTTTCTTTTATGCAGTAGTAAATTGAATACAATCAACCCTAAAATGTTCTCATCAAGCCTAGATTATGCCAATTCCTGGATGCAGCCAATGTGATGACATCAATTTAAGTAGCCTCACAACAAAAGTATTTGAGCATAGCTTAGGACTTAACCTAATAGCAGCAGTAGGTGTGTAGACTTGGAAAAAATTAGTTTGCAGATCTCCAAAAAAAAAAAGTCCATCCACTTTGTTTATCAGTTGAGGTTTTTGGAACTACCCTGTCTCCTGTCTTCTCATCATTTTTAAACAATTGAAGCCACATTGAATTAACATCTTAAGTTACACTTCTCTTTCCCAGGGAAAAAGGTTTTAAATTATATAGGTGATTTGAACTTGTGAAACTGAAATTGGGGTTTTAGTAAAGAAATTGAGATAGGCCTATTTATTTTGGCTACCTTTGGCTGGTGATATCTGTCTATCTCTGTATCTATAACATCAATTTCTAAAGGAATACATTTTTCAAGTTACTTTATTTTATCTTATTTTATTTTGCTGCATGAGGTTAACCACCTGCAGGTGATATTGAACAATTCATGTGCAGTCTGTTCATCCTAGTTTAGGCTTTTTTCTTCAGAGATCAACAGACAATTCTCAAAATACAGCATATAAGTTTGCGTTTTTACTTCAGTTATTTTCTGCATTCACATTCTCACTATATTTCTTAATTAGACAGAGATATTCTTCTTGTTCCTTGTTTTGAAAATATAATTTTGCATCAGGTCCACATTCTAAATTTTTTTCAATGTTCAGCAACGATAGCCTTCCAGTAGGCACATGCCCAATATATTAATTGTTCTGATATCTTTTGAAGAAACTGAAAAGTGATAAAAAAAAAACTTTCATTATATAAATCTCAGTATCATAGGTAAAGAAGCCACACCTCTTTATCCAGTGTTGTATACAAAGTACCTAGAACTTGGCAAGTAAGAACTTTTGGCAAGAAGTTTATAGATTGAATGGAAATTTCCAAAATTTACATTTGCTTTGCTTGACAAATATGTGGACAGATGAGAAAAGTTTATTTTGTATTTAAACAAGATATCATTATTTTTGTTTTATGTTTCTGTTATTTCACTAAAATCTTCACAGGAATCAAGGAGATAATTTGAGACTTTCTTGTTCAAATCAAAGTGCTTGAAAAATAAAAAGAAAAATTTTAGTTGTCATTGCTGTGATCCAACATATCCCATTTTATAGGATTTGAAAGAGGATTGTTGCTGAGGTCTGACAGAATCTGAGCTGTGCTCTAAAGGGCCAACACATCTCATATTAAAATATTCTCTTGTGGCCAGGCACTGTGGCACATGCCTGGAATCCTAGTAACTCAGGATGTGGATGCAAGAGAATAGAAAATTTGAGGCTGGAGGCAGCCTGCATAACCTTCAATTGTTTAGTGAGACCCTGTCTCAAGACAGAGTAAAAAATGGGCTGAGGGTGCGGCTCAGGGGTAGAGCACCTGCAAAGCATACATGAGGCCCTGGGTTCTACTCCCCAGTACTGCAATAAATAAATAAATAAATATCCTCTTTTATTTCCCCATGAGGGTATTTTTAATTGCAACCTCAGTTAGCAAATATAATCTTATTTGTTATTGTAATTATTTGAAAGCTACAATAACCTGAATTTATTGGAATGATATGCCTAAGCTATTGTTCTTTTTAATTTACTATGGTATCTTTGGGCTGGGGTTTAGCTCAGTTGGTAGAGTGCTGTTCTGCATTCTGCATTCTCTGAGGACCTGGGTTTGACCCCCAGCTCCTCAAAAATGGGAGAAGGACCTGGCAGCCCATTCCTGAAACAATCTCGAAAAAATCAGTCATCAAAAAACCTTATGAATAGTAGAGAAGCACTGATATAGTGCTGAGCATGGCACATGCTGGGGAGTATTTCATTCTGTTGTACATAAGGTCACTATGAGTTGGCCCCCACTGGATGGCACCAAACACACACACACACACACACACACACACACACACACACACACACGGTATCTTTGGGAGAGCCATTTTTTTGCACAGATTTAAAAGTTCTTACCAGTCTCATGTTGGACTTTTGAGATCCAGTCTCTATATGCTTTCATAACCCTTTCTCAATATGCCCAAACCCAGGTTGTCCTCTGGGGTTTAACTCAGTTGGTAGAGCACTGCTCTGCAGTCTCTGAGGTCCTGGGTTTGGATTCCCAGCACTGCAAAAATGGGAGGAGGATGTGGCAATCCACTTTCAAGGCAATCCGAAAAAAAATCAGCCATTGAAAACTCTGTGAAGGCTGCTATGGGTCAGACATGACTCCACAGCACCTAACAACAACAACAACAACACGTAGATATTATATTTCCCTCGAAAACTTTCACATCCATAACTGAAATCCAGTATGAGGCTTTCCAGGGCCATGGTACTTCAATGCTAAAACTGGGACAATCTCGAGGAAGAGGGAACAGGTAACTATCCTAAGCTTAGATCTGATTCAGTTCGTCTCACTAGACAATGCTGGTTTCTCATCACATAGCCTGGGATCCTAGACTGCTCACCCACAGCTGCACTATTTGAACTTTGCTTAGGCTTTGGTGGACTTTCTGTGAACACTAGATACTATGGGCTTGGGAGAAGGACCCAGAAATCCACTCCCAAAGATCAATCTGCCATTGAAAACCCTATGAATAGCAGAGAAACACTGACAATAGTGTTTCACCTGTTGTAGGTAGGGTACCTATGAACACCAACTCCACAGCACCTAAAAACAACAACATGTAATAAAAAATTAGAATAATACATAATTTCAAATACATATCAACTTTAATAACATATCTAAATAATTACTTTACATGACATATTATTATGTTTCTTTTGTCTGGTATAGCTCTGAGCCAGATCTCTTCTCTAACAAGATAGTTCACCCTATGTCTAGTCTGAATTCTGGGTCTTCCATCAACTGGCAATGTAGCCTTTGCGCATTATTCTTTGTCTTACAAAGTAATAGTAAACAATAATAATTCTTGAGAGAGCATCATACTAGAGATAGCAGACTATACTATAGTAAGTGATTAATGAATGTCAGCTCTTCTTTTGGTACATTTGTCCTACCTGAAACTGCAAATTGAGGGCCAGTTCTCCCACAGGTAGTGTGTCCATTATAAGGTTCACCTTTCCTTGGCCTCAAGGTCCTCAGTTACTTTGTTATTCTAATCCTTCTCCATCAAAGTTTTGCAATGTTCTGCGAGAAGATTTAAGTTTAGGCTAACTCACTTCTGACTCCTTCCCTGGTTAACTCTTGAGTCCATTTGCACAGTTAAAATATCCAAACTGAAGTACTTTTCTGTTTTTGACATTTCAGAATGCTTTCATTCACATCAGTTCCTTCCAGGGGAAAACCTGTCATCTACTTCTGACTCCATTGCTTTGGACAAAGTGGTCTTGCTCAATATAGTTAACCAAAACCAGGCAGGAGGAATGCCATTCATCATAAGCAGGAAAGCGCCACAGGGTGGAAAAGGCCAAAGGCGTCTCCTCAGGAGAAGAGTGGTTTGAGGGAAGAGTTTTTGAAGCAGGGCTTTTGTTTCTTACCCTAAGTCTCCCAGCCAAAAGCCTTTCTAAGTGGAGAAACAGGAAAATACCAAAGAGAAGGATTGTCAGTTGATTTCCTTAAGGGATAATTTTCCAGTGGCATAGTGCCAGGAGACTTGTGTTTCCCATAGTCTTTCCCTGCCCAGCCCCCACCTAAAATACAGTTAAAAACTATTTGTAGGGTCAGCACAGACTGTATGATCTGTCAGAGGAGCCAAACAGGAAAGAAATGTGATGTCTGGTTTGTGGTCAGTGTGACCACGAGGCCGCACTGATTATTGGTGCCAGGAGGTTCAGTGTGGTGTAATCAGAGGGAGACAAAGACGTGACCAATGTAATCATTTGCTTTATGACTCTCAGACCAGGTTGGGGTCTTTAAAGGATGAGATGGCCTGAAACTCTCTTCAAGGAGGATATGCATAAAATAAAATAAAATAAAATTTGGATATCAGATGGAGGACACTACACAATAACTGAATCACCTTTTTATTAATAAATGTTAGTGGGTTACAGAGTAGTAAGGCTTTTGCTTTTTCCATCATACACCTATTACATCACTTTTGGTTATACTTACATAATTTATGAAACCCATTGGTTAATATGTGGTAAAAATATGCAATTATAAGTTAAATTTCTCTGCTTTTTCCCATTTATTCATAGAGTTGCATCATACAACTTGAGATAATCCTCTCCCCCTTTTTAATTCTGTATTATTTCCCCTCCCGACTCCCCCACCACAATCTTTACTCCTCCTGATAGACCTTTCCCCTTCTTTCTGTTGTTGTTGTTGTTAGGTGCTGTCAAGTATATATATATTTATAGTGTTTTTTTTCTTCCTTTAAGTTAGATTTAACTCCCAGATATCAGTGAGAACATATAGTATTTCTTTTGCGGGAACTGGGTTTGTTTGCATAGGATGATATTCTGAATTCCATCCATCTTGCTGCAAATGACATCATTTCATTTCTTTTCATTGCTGAGTAATAGTCCATTGTTATACCACAACTTTTGTATCCATTCTTCTGTTGATGGACATTTTGGTTGATTCTTACCCTTGCAATTGTGAAGAATGTTGCATTAAATATGGAAATCCAGGTGTCCCTGTGGTATGATGACATATCATCCTTTGAGTGTATTCCCAGTAGTGGTATTCCCCGGTCATATAGTTTTCTAAGGTATCTCCATATAGTTTTCCAAAGTGTTGAACTACTTTACAATCCCACCAGCAGTGTAAATGGGTTCCTTTTTCTCTACATCCTTGCCAGTATTTGCTATTATTTGTTTTGTTGGTCTTGGCCATTCTTCCTGGAGTGAAATGGAATCTCAGTGTTGTTTTGATTTGTATTTCTTTAACGGCTAGGGCTATTGAGCATTTTTTCTTGTGTTTCTTGGCCCTTTGAACTTCTTCCTTTGGGAACTGACTATTCATTTCCTTTGCCCACTTGTCATTGGTTATTTGTTGTATTGGTATTTGCTTTCTTATGTTCTTTATATTCTTGAAATTAATCCTCTATTGGATGTGTAGGATGCAAACATTCTTTCCCATTCTGTAGGCTGTCCCTGAAATCTATTGGTAATTTCTTTTACTGTATAGAAGCTTTTTTAATTTCATATACTCCTATTTGTTAATTCTTGGTGCCATTTCCTGTATAGTTGGAGTCTTGTAAAGAAAATACTTTCCTATGCTTATATGTTGGAGTGTTTCCTATCTTCTCTCTAGTAGCTTTAAGGTTTCTAGTTTTATGTGAAAGTCTCTAATCTATTTTGAATTGACTCTCATGTAAATGGAGATATATGAGTCTATTTTCAGTTTTCTGCAAATAGATATCCAATTTTCCCAGCCCCATTTGTTGAAGAGGCTGTCTTTTCTCCATTGAATGTCCACAGCCCCTTTGTCAAAAATCAGGTGACTACAGTTGCATGGATGTAACTCTGGGTCTTCTATTTCGTTCCATTGGTCTTCAAGCCTATGTTTGTGCCAGTACCAAGCTGTTTTTGCCACAATAGCTCTATTGTATAGTCTGAAATCAGGTACAGTGATCCTGTCTGCACTGTTTTTGTACCTTAAAATTGTTTTGGCTATACACAGTCTTTTGTGCTTCCATATGAATTTTAGGATTATTTTTTATATTTCTGCAAAGTCTGTGATTGGAATTTTAATGGGTATTTCATTAAATCAGTAAATTGCTTTTGGCAATATAGCCATCTTTATAATGTTGAGTCTCCCAATCCATGAGCAAGGAAGATCCTTCCACCCTCTAGTATCCTCTGCAATTTCCTTCTTTAGTGTTTTGAAGATTTCTTTCATAGAGATCTTCCAGGTCTTTGGTTAGATTGACTGCTAAATATTTAATTTTTTGGCAGGCTATTTAAAATGTAATTATTGCTTTAATTTCCTTTTCTTCTTGTTCACTATTGGTATAAAGAAAGACTACAGAATTTTTGTGTGTTAATTTTGTATCCTGCTACTTTGGTGAAGGAGTTAATTAACTCTAAGTGTATTCTAGAGGAATTTTCAGCTAAAGGACTATGTTGTTGTGTATAAGGATAAGGTGAACTCTTTTTTCCTATCTGTATCCATTTGATTTCTTTTTTTATTAGAAATTTTTAATGTACATCATGTGATTCATTTTGACATGCTTTTCATTGTGACATTTCCATATTATGCAATTTGATAAACGTTATTCATATAGGTTACCCCTTACCCTCCCCTATGCTTCCCCCCTCCCCCCTTCCCATCTAAGTTTCCCATCCAAGTCTTCTCTATCTTTTACTTAGTAGTATTTTTCTATATGTCCTTGGGTTCCAGTTCTGTTTAAGATAGAAACGTTTCCTGTAGTGGTCTTTGTTTTTATCTTGTTAGAACAATTACATGCGATTTCTAGTCCATGTATATTGACATCATTCTTATCTTCCCTCCCCCCCTTTTATTATGATCTGACCTTTGAGTAGGATTTTTCCTACTTGTAATTTTGAGTCAGCTCCCTCATATGAGTGAGAACATGTGGTGTTTCTCTTTCTAAGCTTGTGTTCGTTCACTTAAAATAATTTTCTCTAATTCCATCCATTTTGCTGCAAATGACCTTATTTCATTTTTCTTGATTGCTGAGTAGTATTCCATTGTGTATATATACCATAGTTTTTTTATCCATTCTTCTGTTGAAGGACACTTTGCTTCATTCCATATCTTTGCTATTGTGAAAAGTGCTGCATTGAACATGGAGATGCAGGTGTCTCTGTGGTATGATGTCCCATCTCCCTTTGGGCAAATTCCCAATAGTGTTATAGCTGGGTCATATGGTAGATCTATTTTTAGTTTTCTGAGGTACCTCCATATTGATTTCCACAGTGGTTGCACCAATTTACACCTCGACCAACAATGTAAAAGTGTTCCCTTTTCCTCACCAGCATTTGTTGTTGTTTGTTTTATTGATCTTGGCAATTCTTACTGGTGTAAGGTGAAATCTCAGCGTTGTTTTGATTTGCATTTCCCTAACGGCTAGGGATGTTGAGCACTTTTTCATGTGTTTCATGGCTTTATGGACCTCTTCATTTGAGAACTGTCTACTCAGTTCCTTTGCCCATTTGTGTATTGGGTTGTTTGGTTTTGGGGGAGTTTTTTTCTTGAGTTCTTTATAAATTCTAGTAATTAGACCTTTGTCAGATGTATAAAATGCGAAGATTTTTTCCCATTCCGTGGGGGTTTCCTTGACTCTGTTAATTGTTTCTTTTGCTGTGCAGAAGCTTTTAATTTCATGTGGTCCCATTTATCTATTCTTGTGGCAATTTCTTGAGCAATTGGAGTCCTATTAAGGAAATCTTGTCCAATGCCTATATGATGGAGTGTATTGCCTATCTTGCCTTCTATAAGTTTTAAAGTTTCTGGTTTTGTGTTGAGATCTTTTCTCCATTTTGAGTGAACTCTCGTGTATATTGAGAGATGTGGATCCACTTTCATTTTTCTGCATGTGGATGACCATGTTTCCCAGCACCATTTGTTGAAGAGGCTGTCCTTTTTCCAG
>VMDO01018678.1:0-41600 GCA_007922755.1 Pedetes capensis
TTTTTGGTGCTGGGAGTTGAACCCAGGGCCTTGCACCTGCATGCTCTGCAAGAGCTGGACCACTGAGCTGCACCCTTAGCCTAATTTTTTAACTTTTTGAGACAGGGTCTCGCTAAGTTATGCAGACTGCCTCTGGTCTTGAACTTGCGATCCACCTGCCTCCTCCTCCCAAGCCTCTGGGATTACAGGTGTGCACCACCACACCCAGCTTTCTGCCTTACTCTTAAAGTCTTCCCCCATCACATGAGTATCCTATTTCATGTCATGGTCCTGTAGTGTTTTTCTTATAATCTTGCAAAAAATTCTTTTTTCCTTACTACTCTGGGAGTTTTAATATCCAGTGTTCTCTACATTCCTATAGGATCTATCTGAAGTTAGCATAGTAGTTAATGAGTATGGACTCTGAAACTGGACTTCTCAGTTCAAATTCCATATTCACCATAACCCTCTAGTTCTGAGAGCTGGTTTATTTAACCTCTTTGTACACCAGTTTCCTCAACTGTGAAATGAAAATAATGATAGAACATACTTCATAGGATTGTTTTGAGAATTAAATAAGTTTAATATACCATATGTAAATCTTTTATGATAGATTCTGGCACACAGTGCTATTGAAGTGTTAATATAGCCATAGTCATGTTTAAATATTCAAGCATTAACCTTAAATTACAATGAAGAGCCTACTCAGAAGTTCTAAATTTTTCTTGGAAAAATGAATAGTTGACTTAAGAATGATTCCCCTCTTTAGAGAAATATTTTAGGGAAAAAACTCTTGAGTTAAATGTATCATTATTTTGAAGTTTGTCAACTTAGAGCACACTTCCATGAATGATATGGAAAATTTCAGTTTAATAAGGATAAGGAAGTAAAGAAACAGCTATCTAAAATAACACTAAATTTACTAATAGTTTATTTTTATAATCCACATTTTAATTGAACATTCCTTCATAAGAGTCTTAGTGAATTCTTAACAGTATAATATGAGACCTTACTGTATGACCTTGCTGTTAACTTTTTGATAAAAAGCAGGCTAAGATCTTCTGTAAGAATTGATGGAGGTCTTAAGCTGGATGAAAAAACATATACTCTATTCCTGAAATCCTTTTCTGTCCTTTATTGAGACTAAGAACAGCTGCTCCCTGTCTTTTTTTCTGTTTATCATAGCCTTGACAACTATTCATTTTTCCCTTCAGTCTTCTTCAGATCAAATCTTCATATTTCTTCTGATCTTTCTTTAATCAGTCCTATTTTTCTAATCTTTTGAACACTTTATCCCAATGGATTAAAAAAACTATGCTTCTCATCAGTCTGTTTCATTAGTCTGGAACTGACACCACATATCATACATAAGTTCCAAAAGTATATATACGTGTGTGTGTGTGTGTGTGTGTGTGTGTGTGTATACACATATACATATATATTCCTTCAAGCTATTTCTTTTCCTCTTTCCCACTCATGGGCTGGGATTTAGCTCACTGGGTAGAGCGCTGCTCTGCAGTCTGTGAGGTCCTGAGTTCAATTCCTAGCACCACAAAAATGGGAGAAGGGCCTGGCAATCCACTCCCAAGGCAATCCCAAAACAGTGAGCCATTGAAAACCCTATGAGGGTCACTATGCGTCAGATACCGACTCGACAGCACCTAACAACAACAACAACAACTTCTACTCATATTTGAAATAGATACCATTGTGGCCACCACTCACTCTAAGCAATTTAACACTGATAAACAAGTAAACAGGAGGAGGCTGTGGGTCATAGTTTCAAGCAAAGCAAGCATGTACAAGGGAACACTCCTTTATAACGAATTAAGAACTGTGTTCTTAGTAGCCACTGGTCATCTCTTTGACATTCTGACTTTTTAAATACTATTTCCCTAAACTGTTCTGTAAATGAGCAATTGATTTGTGTTGATCATGTTAAATTTGTATCCTGAGCAGTGTCACTTCTACCTCCTCCATACCTCTTCCTTCCCTACTTCCTTGATATTTTTTTTTTCTTTTGCAACCCTGAGCATTGAACCCAGGGCCTCATGCATGCTTGGCAAGTGCTCTACCACTGAGCTACAGCAGAGCCCCTACTTTTTAAATCTTTAATGAGGGATTGAGGATGGGAAAAAAAGGGAAAGAACGTTCATTTTAGCTACAGGTAGCCTCCACTTCTTACCTACGTGACACCAATAGAAAGGTCCTAAACCAGGATCCAAGGTAAAAGTTAGCCATTCCTGTAACAACCTTAATTGGATCTGAATTATTTCTTTCTTCCCAACCATTAAAGTACTTCATGGATAAACCTACATATACAAATAGAAAGATCCTAAACTAAGATCCAAGGTAAAGATTAGTCATTCCTATTATAACCTTATGTGACTCTGAATTGTTACTTTCTTCCAAACCATTAAAGTACTTCAAAGATGTGTTTCTTGTTCATCCAATATACTACCTGACTGGGATAGAGTTAGACACACTTTTCCCCAATTTTTATAAGGTAATTTTAACTCAACCTCTACCCAAAAGGCCCATGGAATATATGTTTATCCACCTTTGTCATGGGTGTTATCAACCGGGTATTTTTCTAAAATGTTACTTTCTTTGTTTTAGTGTGGAACCATCAGAGAATCTACAATCCCTGATGGAGAAGAATCAGTCCCTGATAGAGGAGAATGAAAAATTAAGTCGTGGTCTTCATGAGGCTGCTGGTCAAACAGCCCAAATGTTGGAGAGAATCATTTTGGTGAGGGCCAATACTACAATACCAACACTCTGGACATTTACTAGCTTTAGTTTTTGTTTTTTTTTTAATATGCTTTTCATTATGAAAGACAGATTATACGAAGGATATGTATTTATATTTCCATATCCTTCAGGGAGCTGCTATGGGATAAATACATGAGCTTATTATCAAACATCTCACAGAACAGTTAAAAGAATTGTGCGGTGAATAACCTATGTATCCACCATGAAGGATCTACATGAATCCCACTTTAAAATAAAATACCAGAAAGGAAAGAACCAAGTCTCTTTGTTATCTTAAATCCTGCCTAATCTTTGTCCATAATACAGACTGAGCATCCCTAATGTGCAGAAATTCAAAACTCTTTGAGCGCTGACATGACAGCACAGTGAAACATTCCACACCTAACCCCACGTGAAGGCTGGGATTTAGCTCAGTTGATAGAGTGCCTTTCTGCAGTCTCCAAGGTCCCAAGTTCAATTCCTAGCTCAGCAAAAATGGGAGAAGGAATTGGCAATCTACTCCTGAGGCAATCCCGAAACTATCAGCCATTGAAAACCCTATAAGGGTCGCTATGAATTGGACAGGACTCAACAGCACCTAACAACAGCAACCTCACGTGATGGATCACAGTCAAAATGCAGGTGCCCTAAAAATATTGTATAAAATTACCTTCAGATATGTTTCTAAGATGTATCTGAGATAGGTGCCATGACACACATCTGTAATCCCACTTACTCAGGAGGCTGAGGCTGGAGGATCACAAGCTTGAGGCCAGAGGCAGTGTGCAAAGCTTAACAAGACCCTGTCTCAAAATAATAATAATAATAATATGATAATACAAAGGGTTTAGAGTGCAGCTCAGTTGTAGAGCACTTGGCTAGCATGCATGAGTCCCTGGGTTCAACTCCCAAGTACTGCAAAAAAATGATATATATGAAACATAAGTGAATTTTGTGTCATATATATATATACACACACAAAAATCCCAAATATGAAAAAATTTGAAATCTGAAACACTTCTTTCTGGTCCCAGATGTTTTGGATAATGGATACTCAACCCATACCAAGTAGCTGTTCCCTCACTAAAATTTTAGTTCCTTTCTATCTCCCTTCCCTTAATACTATCATATCCCATCCTAACAGCTGCCATATAACAGTTGGGAAATTAATTTTAATCCATTTTCCATATGGTTAATTTCCATATAGTAGATCACTATGTAACTGATTACCAGTCTGAATTCTACTATCTCTCTGTCCGATAGTAACTTCCTGAAGCAGTGTATGGTGGCTCTGTCACTAAGGTTTATTTTACTAACCTAAATACAACTCAATCTTTGTTTGCACAACTATGGCCAGAAGTGAAAATGAATTTCAACCAAAATGTAATTGACCCTCTGTAACTCATACACTTCCATGCATCAGCAGGCTCTCTGGTCAAGGAAAAGTAAGCTGCATAAAGTGTTCTTTACAGGAGGCCAAATTTTATGTCCATTGTACTTTCCATTACAGAAGGAGGTGTAAGTAGGATCTAAGGGACTTTATGTACAATTTTCTGCCTCTACTGCTGCATTCTGTGCCTTTGAATTAACTGTCAAAGCTGTTTCGTGTGTAGATGAGTGTGGCTGACGTAGCAGATAGTACTTGCTATTCTAGCCAAATATCCCAATGACCTTTATAAAGTTGTTATAATGACTGCCTGATAGGCTTATTGTTTGATATCCTGTCAGAACTTACTAACAAGCACATTTTTGTCCTGTATAAACTGTGCTTCCCAAATCTGTTATAGCATCTAGCATCTTACAGATTCTATGATTGAAATAAAACCGAAAATATCAATCATCTCTCCCAAAGTATAGCTGCCTTCTGTCATTTCTTTTTTCACCAACATCATTCCTTTTTTTTTTTTTTTTTTTTTGGCACCACTGGCGAATTGAACTCAGAGCCTTGCACATGCTAGGCAAGTACTGAGCTTCAATCTGAGCCCCTTTTTTATTTTTTGTATTTGAGACAAGATCTGGCTAAATTGCACAGGATGCCTCTGTTCTTGAATTTGCAATCCTCCTGGCTTTGCCTCCCAAATCACTGGGATTACAGGCTTGTGCCATGGCCATGCTGCCTGGCCCTCATTAAAACACCATTCTTGCGCTTTACCCTTTTTCTTGCCTTCTTTTGCTAAAGGTGGCCTACCATATCAGATAGTGTAATTTTTTAAAAACTCTCAGATCAAATTTTGTGTGAAGCCTTTTTTTATGTTTTAAATGCCCTGATGCTGCATCTCGGGAACAGTACAGTGTAGGAGGCAGTTTAAAGTGATTTTATTTTATTTTTCTTTTGCAAACAGCAGGAAGTAACACGCCAGCAAGTATTGCTTTTTGCTCCAGTTGAAAAGTTCTCTGTGAAATTAAGGCTTCACACTCCAACCTATAGTCTGAGCTTCATTGCAAGCATAAAACATAGCTGCTTGGAAGCTATTTTTAGTAGCTCATGTTGATTTTAAAGCTAATTTCTATGACTGATAAAAAACATTTCTCACTAAATAACCGAAGTCCACTAAATCCTCTATTATAGCAAAGGAGTCAGCTCTCTTCCTAGGTTTTCATACATGGGAGTGGAGGAGAGAGCATAATTAGATGAGGCTGTCAGGCACTGCTGATGATGATTTCTTGGGTCTTTATTGCAGACAGAGCAAGCAAATGAAAAAATGAATGCCAAACTAGAAGAACTCAGGCAGCATGCAGCGTAAGTTTTCTACCAGATATTTGTTAGCAACGTATACCACCTTCACATCTAATCATGGATCTTCTGCCCTTTGGTGTATGATTAACCCTTGGTTTTTTTTGGCTTGAATTTTTAGTTGCAAACTGGATCTTCAAAAGCTAGTGGAGACTTTGGAAGATGAAGAATTAAAAGAAAATGTAGACATAATTCGTAACCTGCAACAAGTGATTACCCAGCTATCAGTAAGCCAAGTAGGAGCACTCTAATAGACATATCACTTTCATTTGTTTCTCTTGAGGCATGTAAGCATTCCTATAACATTCTGATCTTTTGCATATTCTAGCCAGGCATGGTGGTACATGCCTATAATCCCAGCACTTGGGAGACTGAGACAGAAGGAACATGAGTCTGAGGCCAGCCTGGGCTATATAGTGAGTTCTAGGCCAGCCTGAACTACATACTGAGACTCTATCTCAAAAAAAATGATATTCTAACCATACACAAGTAGTAAGATAGCAACACAAAACATTGCCTAGGTTGTAATACCATCAGTCATTGATTTGCTGTCCTCTTAGTGTAGGCTAACTTAGTAAGGGGCTTTGTACCATACCCCAATTTTTTTTTCATATCCCAATTTTATATAAGCTGGTTCTGACAGATAGGTTAGAGTAACCAGGAAATACCATAGCTCTTTTTTATCATCAATAATGAATAAGTCTGAGTGATCATTTTGCCATAAATTCCTATTTTTATTTCTTTTTAGAACTGTTGTAAGCTGAGTATGGTAGTGCACACCTGTCATCCCAGTACTTGGGACACTAAGGCAGGAGGATTGTGAATTCCAGGCCAGTTTCAGCTATGGAGCAGCATCTTGTCTCAAAAAATACCTGTTACAATAGTTGCAGGTGTGTTTTCAGGATAAGGGGCTGATTATTTGTTGTTTTCTCCAGAAGAAAAATCACAATCTTACCACCCTAAAGATCTATTTTATGTTTGAGATTCCTTCTCTGTCTTAGTCCTTACCCATATATACTTCTTAAAGTATTAAAATCATTTCATAACATTCTGTTAAGAGATTATGTTTAGTTTTATTCCATCTATAGTCTCCTGTTATTCTGAGGCAGTAATGTTTATATAAATGCCTGGTGATAATCCTTAGCTCTTGAGATAAGGTTTTTATTTTACCAGAACAGTGAATCTTCCATCCCTGCTCTTGCCCAGTGTTTTCTAGTGTTGTCAGTAGAGTATGACAAAATCATCCACACAGAAATTTACTCTTAAAGAGTGAATGAAAAAAATACCATACAGTATGGTGAGGGGGAAAGGTTATGGTGGCCAGTTCTAAGAAAATAAATGAATAAACTCCCCCAAAACTATTAGGCTGTAGTTTTAGAATTACTAGTGCTATATAAAACTGTCATGATCTGTTCAAAGCTACAGTTCACTTATTTAAGACCCAGCTCAGTAATTGAGAACTTGGCTCCAGAGTCAGACATAAAGTTTGACTTGGAGCCAGTTCTTCTTATTATTAGCTATGTAACCTTGCTAAGTGCTATATTACTGTCAAAAGGAATATTTTTGTTTGGTTTTTGATTTTTGATTTTTTTGAGACAGGGTCTTGCTGGGTAGCCCAGGCTGGCCTAGAACTCACTATGTAAATCAGGCAGGCCTCAAACTTCCATTGATCCTCCTGCCTCTGCCTCCCAAGTGCTGGGATTACAGGCCCACCTCAAAAGGAAATAATTTTAAGTGACTCAGTTTGAGGTTAAAGTCATTATTCAGGTGATACACTTGGGGAGCACCTGAACTCCAGATAACTTCCCAAGTCGAGGCATGATTGAAGTTTTATAGGGTAAAGAGAAGAAAGGGGGAGTATGTCCTTGTGGTTTGGCTCAGGTAGCAGTTTTTGTTGATAATTACTATGAAACTGTTGCTTGGAGGTTGTTCCAGTTTTCATGTTCCTTTCTTAGAAACATGTTGGTACAATCCCATTCTGATAGTTGTCAGATTATTGGTAAGAGTTGTTTTTTCAAGACTTATACTTTGTAAGTTTATTAAGGTTCACAGGAACGATGACAAAAAGTCAGGAGACGTGAGGGTTGGAGAGAAAGAAGACTGGGAACTCTATCTCATGTATGTCTTAATCCTTTTGCATTAGCAATATGAGCAAAGTGAGGTGGGAACACCTAGAAGGGTTGATTACTTTTGGTGTAGAAATTTCAGAAGGTATCACAGAAGAAACTGGACCCTAAAAATGAGGAGTTTGCCATGCAAACATAGGGGAAAGGACAATCTCTATAGAGGCAATGGTGTATGCAAAAGCAAAGAGGTTTTAAAGTTTGTTGTTGTTAGGTGCCGTCGAGTCGGTATCCGACTCATAGCGACCCTCTGTACAACAGGGGAAACACTATTGTCAGTGCTTCTCTGCTGTTCATAGGGTTTTCAATGGCAGATTGATTTTTGGGAGGGGGTTGCCAGGTCCTTCTCCCAAGCCTACAGCTTCTGGTGTTCCTAGGTGGTCTCCCATCCAGGTACTAACTAGGCCCGACCCTGCTTAGCTTCCGAGATCTGACGGGATTGGATACCACAGGGCTATAGCTGCAGGCATTTTAAAGTTTAGAAAGTGGTAAGAACATCAGTGTGGCTGAAGTATAGAATGTGTGTTAGAGAATGACTATCACGAAGATAAATGTCACCATCTATACATCTACTTAAATACAGCTGAAACATCTGATACATGAAAACCTTGTGTGAGCTGCCTCAGGGTTAAGAAAATCTACGGTATAGAAGCCTCCTGGAGCCAAAATTTACAAGCTCAGAAAATAATGACCCAGGACACCATACCAACCTTAGAGAATTTCATGCTATCTCATTTCTAGAATTTTGAGGCACATGAGAAAGATGAGGGAAACCTATGAACCAAATAATAAGATAAAGCATCTTTACTGAGGATCTGGCAATGTAACTGTTGCCTGATGTGCCTGTAGAGGAAGTCGTTGTGGTGGCTGGCTCAAAGAAACTCTGTAGAATTGTTGTGTGCCACTAAAATGGACTTGGCACACACAGTAGGGGGTTGCTAAAGATTGCCATAAACTGATAAAGTTCCTGGCTTCCATCTATTGTCATAGTTAGGCAGAGTAAACTCTTTTATCCAGGGTTCCTGCTGGACTTTTGTATCAGAGTTTTCCACATCTGTCGTTTAGAGACCTTCCCAGCTACCTATCTTTTTCCACATCTGTTGTTTAGAGACCTTCCCAGCTACCTATCTTTTTTTTTTCTTTTTTTTTTTTTTTAGAAATACACAACAGTGTATCCTGTGGCTTTTATTAAGACTCACTACAGTGAAAGCAAAATGTTTCAAATATAAAGGCTTGTCCCCTTCATTTTGGATTAAAAGGACTTTTATTTTAAGTGATAGGTGAACACCCCCTTTTCAGTTATGAAGGCAAGCATTGTTCCTGGACATTTCTTCCTGGGGCTTTAAGTACTAAACTGTACCATTTCTTCCCTTAAAATATTATTCAAGCAAATCTCCTTGTTGGAGTTACCTGTGAGGAAATTTATGCACTCCTTTCAGTTCCTACAAAGTCAAATATTTTTGTTTATACTCCCGCCTCCAAGACAGATTCCATAAAAAGCATTTTGCATGCCCAACAATGGTATCACCTACAGCTTCCAAGCACAAACTTCATTTTGGAAGATTTTGCTGGTTAATATAGCATCATGTACCCTACCCTTGATCCCCTGACCATCACCTTGAGGAAATCATATCTTTTACTTATAAGAGGTTTTAAGTTCTAGCCTTGGAATGAGTGGGTATTGGGTGGAAAAGAGGATAGTTAGATTGAAAAAAAATCCTATTGCTATATATTTATACATTTAGAATTACAAAAGCAGAATCCTGACATGTTCATGCAAAACATGTCACCATAGTCATAACCTTAAACCTCAGTATTGTGAAATTTCACTGGGCCAAAAGCCAAAGGTTTATACACAGTAACATATCTTCTTCAAAGATTAATCCATCTATCCATCCACTTTGATCATGATACTGTGGCAGGTACTAGAAAAGGCCTCCAGGCTGACTGTGGTTGGTGCATGTCTGTAATATCAGCACTCATGACGGGTGAGGCAGGGGAACTGCAAGTTTAAAGCCAGTCTGGGCTACATAGCAAGAGTTTGTGTCAAGAAAGAAATAAAGAAGGAAGGGAAGGAAAGGAAGGGAAGGAAGGAAGGAAGGAAGGAAGGAAGGAAGGAAGGAAGGAAGGAAGGAAGGGAGAATCTCCAAAAGCCTGTTGTTGTAAGCCCTAAAACTCTAGGATAAGCCTATAACTCATCTTTATACTAAAAATTGAACTATGGGAAAAAGGAAAGGATAACCATTAACCTGTAGTAGATGATTTGCTCTGTTTTTTAAGGAGAATTTAGAGCTTCCTACACCTGAAGAATTGAATTACCAGTGCTAAAAATTATGATAAGAAAGAATATGAAAACACTGGAGCTTCTTTTGAGTTCTCTTTAAGCCTTTTCAGTTGGGAATTTCTGGGCAGAATAAGGGAAATGTTTTACAAACGGTACTTATTAAGGGCCTCGTGAATTCACTCCTTGCCATAAAAGTGCTGGGATTCAAGTTTCAGCAACCATGTAATGTTTCACAGGGCTGATATAAAGATTCCATGTGCTAACTCTAAATTCTTTCTTTGCTGTTAAGCCAATTGTTCTTCCACCTATGACCTCCTTAATCATGTGACTTTCTGGAAATAATACTTTCTCCCCAGAGCTTTGCAGCATCACTTAAACAGAAGCAGTAATCCATATGTTACAATGACAAATAAAGGCTGAATTCCAGTGATGAGAACAGAACTTGCTCATGAGATAGTCTATAGACAAATTAGTCCTAATAAGTGGTTTTAGGTTTCATTTTTAGATGTTTGTTGTTCCAATGCCAAAAAAGGAATTTGTCATTCTCTGTGAGGGAACTAGTGCTCACCCTTTCTCTCCTAGTAACTTCCAAGAGCAGCTTCATATGATTAGTTCTTACCTGTATGAAGGACAGAGGCTGCAGAGCATTTGTCTGACTTAAGAAGTACATTTTCTGGGGTACTTACCTAGGGACACTTATTTCCTTATGGAGTAGTATCTTGCTAACTTACTCTAAATATAAAATACAAAAGTAAACATTTGTTCTCTCTACTTTTCTGATGCATTGCCATTATCTTATTTGTCTGTTCTACAGGTAATATGCCCATAAGAAGTGGCTAGACTTGTACATTAATAGAGGTAGACTTAGTGGTAGAAGCATAAAAAAGAAAGGATAGAGTCTATAAACTGGGTTAAACATTGGCCCTGTGAGCTGGGCGCAGTGGTGCACGCCTGTAATCCCAGCCGCTCGGGAAGCGGAGGCAGGAGAATCGCAAGTTCGAGACCAAAGGCAGTCTGTGTAATTTAGCGAGACCCTGTCTCAAAAAGTTAAAAAATGGGCTGGAGGGGCAGCTCAGTGGTCCAGGCATTTTAAGCACAAGGCCCTGGGTTCAACCCCCAGTACCACAAAAAAAAAAGAACATTGGCTCTGTGTTTCACTCTGGCTCAGTGATCTCTGGCAGAGCAGGAGAAATACCACATTAATTAATTTTTAAATGAAGACTACACAGTGGCCCTTTATGAAGAAGAAAGACTCTTGAAAGGTGGGAAATGTAAACACATGGCTGTTGGGATATCTGTTACTACAGAATGGGTCCAATACCTTAAATTGTCTCTGTATATACTTGAAAAAATTGAATAGCCAATATAAAATCCACTAGTGAACTTGACTTCAGAATCTTTTCCAAAATCAATACATTTGTCACTGCAGGATGAAACTGTCGCTTGCATGGCTGCAGCCATTGATACTATGGTGGAACCAGAAGCTGTAAGTAATTGGACCCTTTGTGTGGAACTGGGAGCTCTATCTGCCATTTCCTATAATTTACCACTCGACTGAAAAAGAGAATCTATGATTACCTCCATTCTCCATAGAATGTCCTGGAAATCCAGAAATCTTTAGTAGAAATCCCAGTTTCATAAAATCCCTGACTTGGATAGAATCTGTCTTAAAATAGTATAACTGGTAATAGGTGGCAGGACTTCTCAGGGATCTCACATTCCATATTTGCACTCTGCCTTACTGATTTCTTGTTAGATGCTAGTATTCTGTATCAACTGTCCAGCAAGTTAAAATGAGAAGAGGAACCAGTTAGGAAATTATGGCAAAGTCAAAAAAGTGTTAGAGGAGAGACGGAAGAGAATTTTTTCTCAGCATAATTTTCTATGGAGGAGGATAAAAGATCCTAGGAAAACATTTTGATTGTTCAGATCACAAGGGTACGTAAAATATATTAGATGTTGACTAAAGGTTACAGAGGAAAGTAAAAATGAAAGGCTGAACAATGATTTGCCTGAGGCAGCCTTTTACCCATAAAACAAATATATATGTCAGTAATTTGCATATTCTGCAAGAAGGAAGATAGGACATTTAGCCCATACTAATGGTCAGCTGTTGAGAATAAATGAATCCTCTTCTCCATTTCCACCATTCTCAAGTGACATTTCCAGTGCTTTCTGTTTTAGGGACTCCTTGGATGAAGTAGAAGTAAGGAATGTTGGTCAGATCAATAAAGGAAAGAGTAAGAAAACTTAAGTATATAAGAAGGTACCTGTGTGAGAAAAGAAATAGACTAACTTAATTAATTTCAGATGTTTAAAGCAAATGTTGTATGAGAAGCCACAGTAGTGAAGGAATAGAGGTATTGCTAGTAGAGAGAAGGTTATGTATCTTGATGAAAGAGTGCCTAAGGAATTCCAACTTCTCGTTTCTTTTACAAATCATTATCCTCTAGTATCCTGATCATTCTTTTCCAGCAAGTGGAAACCAGTCCAGAGGCCAACAGGTCTTCTGATGCTTTCACCACTCAACATGCTCTACGTCAAGCTCAGATGTCCAAGGAGCTGATTGAGTTGAATAAAGCACTTGCACTAAAAGAGGCCCTAGCTAGGAAGATGACTCAGAATGACAACCAACTACACCCCATTCAATTCCAGTACCAGGTAAACTAGTTTCTAGGCCACCATTTGTTCATGTCTACTATCTTTTTTGGGGAGGCGGGGGTTAACATGTAATGATAATTGTACATATTTATGAGTTATAGTATATTTTTAAATGCATACAGTATAATGAGTTTCATTATGAAATTTTCATATCATTATATCCTTTACTTTGCACTTGTTCTCTTTCTTTTTACACTTCTATATTACTCTCCCCTCTCCTTCCCATTTGTCCCATCTCCTTCCACTTCCCACATGTCTTGTATTTTGCAATCTTAGATGTATAGAATTTTACATATAACTATATATAATTTTTTTCTTTAGAGAATATCTAGCTTCCACATATGAGTAAAAATGTAATATTTCTCTTTTTGAGTCTGGGTATTTCCCTTAAAATGATAATCCTCAGGTCCATCCATTTTCACTGTAAATTATATAATTTCATTCTTCTTTACAGTTCAATAATATTCCATTGTATGTATGTACCACATGTTTTTAATACATTCACCTGTTGAAGGATTATCTGGGCTGATTCTATCTCCTTGCAATTGTGAACAGTGCTACAATAAACAGAAATGTAGGAGCCTCTGTTATATAATGACTTAGTTCCTTCGGGTATACACAAAGTAATACCACAGTTGCATCATATGGTAGTTCTATATTTAGTTTTCTGAGGAATCTCCATACTGTGCCATAATGGCTATTCTAGTTTGCAGTCCCACCAACAGTGTAAAAGGGTTCCTTTTTCCCACATCCTCGCCAGCATTTGTTGTTGTTTGTTTTGTTGATGGTAGCTACTCTGGTTGGAGTTAAGATGGAATCTCAGTAAAATCTCCACTAACTATAGCCCATTCAGTTCCAGTACAAGGTAAACTGTTTTCCAGGGCAGCCTTTTTTTATGTCTGCCATCTTTAAATGAATGGAAAGAAAACAAGCACACTATTTTTGGTGATGAAAAGACAACACGATATGCGTGGTACAACTATAATTGTACTATTGTTATTTTTTTAAGAGGATACATTCAAGATAGAGAACCTGTGGTTTTATTCTGTTTAATGTTAATACTTTATCTTATGCCATGGAAGCTTAATAGTTTGATAATGTTATGATAAATGTGGTCCCTACTTATAGAGCAATTGTATTCTAATAACTGCTTGGTTTCTGAGAAAGGCCAATCTCTTACTAGATGGTCTGAGTTATAGTATGAATTATGAAAAGACTAGTACTAGATATCATATGACTGGGCAGATGACTAAACTTTTTCCTAGTGGTAGTTCTAAGTGGCCTTTGTTAATTAATAATCAAGTCTTTATTTTATCTGTCCAGGTTTGCTTTCTCAGACCTACTACCTAGTCTAGCCATCAACCTATGACTGTCATCATGGGAATTTGCTTCACTTCCCATCTCTTTGTTGTAACAAATCCCATGTCTTTTTCCTTCTTAGGATACCTCTTTGTTTTGACAGAATATAACCCTAATAGCCCTCTGAGAAGGCATACATGAATGGAAAATGGTTTAGATCCTTGCATGCCTAAAATAGATTTTTTATTCTTATATTAGATTCTCTGGGTTTAGAATTTTGTGGAAAATTTTTTCTTAGAATTTTGAAGGTATTGCTCCATTGCCTTCTATTTCCAATGTTGCTGTTGAAAAGTCCATTGGGATTCTTTTTTCTTTATTTCTTTTTTTTTTTTTTTTCTCAGTACTAGGGCGCTGAAGCCAAGGCTTGGCATAGACTTTGCAAGTGCTCTACCACTGAGCTGTTCCTCCAGCTCCTTTCTTATTTTTTATCTTGAGACAGGATCTCTCTAAGTTACACAGGCTGCCTCTGCCCTCAAACTCACGATTCTCCTGCCTGTGCCTTCCTAGTTGCTGGCATTACAGGTGTGAGCCACCATTATGATTCTTGATTCTTTGAATTTGGTGTGTATTTTACTTTCCTCTGGAAACTTTCATGATCTCTTTGTTGTCTCCAAATGTCATTTAATTTCACAATGATGTGCCTTGGTATGGGTCTTTCCTCATTAATTGTGTTTAGTGGTACTAGGTAATCCTTTAAATCTCAAAATGTATCTTTTCTTGGAAATCTTCTTGCACATTTCTTTGGTAATATCATTTCATGACATTTTCTCTATTTTCTCTTCCTTCAATTCTTCTTAATTAGATAGTGGATTTCTTAGATTTCATTTCTGCTTTTTTCACCTTTTCCCTCCTATTTTCTATTTCTTTGTCTTTTTATTCTACTCTCTAGATTTCCTTCTACTCCTAATGAAGGTTTTTTTGTCTACTGATTTCCATGATCTTTTTTTGATCTTTTTGATCTTTTTTTGATCCTTTTTATAGCCTTCAATTTTTTTTTCATGGATGCACTGTCCATATCTAAGGTTAGAAATTTAAATTTATTGAGATTTTCTTCTCCTTGCCTTGACTGTGTTTCCTCCACATTTCCTTCCTTTCATTTTTTTCATCATGTGTTTATTCTCTCTTTCATGTAAACTTTCCTCAAATTTCTGGTGACCCTTGGCTGTCTATTCATATTTAAGAGTGATGCACTAAAAGCCCATAGAAAATTCTATATGCATGAATTTCTCTTGGACTAGTCAGTTTCCATAAAGAAATATTATATTCTCCTGCCCACAGCTGTGTAGGTAGAGGGGTGATATGCCACCTTTCTGGTAACCCAAAGGAAATAAAGAAATTAGAGTCTCTCCAGTCATGTTGTTGTTGTTGTTGTTGTTAGGTGCCATTGAATTGTGTCTGACTGACTCATAGTGACCCTCATAGGGTTTTCAATGGTTGATTGTTTCGGGATTGCCTTGGGAGTGGATTGCCACGGGAGTAGATAGCCACATCCTTCTCCCATTTTTGTGGTGCTGGAAATCGAACTTGGGACCTCAGAGACTGTAAAGCAGTGCTCTACCAACTGAGCTAAATCTCAGCCCTCTCTCCAGTCATATGCAGACTTTAATCCCTATTAACAGTATGGTACTTTGTGCCTGCTTTTAGCTATTTCTGGTGTCTATAATTCTAGCATGTGATGTTCAGCCACTCCGGAAAGTAAAACTCTACTCCTCTCTGTAGTTCCCTGATACAAATTGGTTTGCTGCTTCTTAGCATCCATCCTGTAGAAATTATATTTTAGCTTTTTTCCATTCTAGAAGCCAGTTACCACTTGTTCAACTGTTTTCCTCTTTCAAAAGTCTTTCAATATCTCTCACCTCTCCTCTCCTCTTTTCATTCTTATTGATTTATGCAACTTTTTTAGGGTCATTTCTGATGGAATTACAGAAGGGAACAAGTTAAATATGTTTTTCAATTGTTTTTGTTAACAAGACATGCAGTGCAGCCTTTCTAGGTCAAATGTACTTTGGTTTTTCCAGAATAAACAAAAAATACTAGTAAGGCTGAGAAATTATTCCTCTCTTCTTATGTTCTTTCCCAGAAACATGGGAACATGAGTATTCCCAGTATATTTCTAACCCTATAAAGAGGTTTGAGTAATAAGCAATAGCTACCACTATAGTAAGGTGTTGCTGTTAGGTCCCATCGAGTTGGTTTGACTCATAGCAACCCTTTGTACAACAGGCGAAACACTCCCTGACACTGTGCCATGCCCAGCACTATTTTCAGTGCTTCTGTGCTTTTCATAGGGTTTTTCAATGGTGGATTGTTTCAGGGGCAGGCTGCCAGGTCCTTCTCCCTAGCCTGCAGTGCCTGGTATTCCCAGGAAGTTTCCCATCCAAGGACTAACCAGTCCGACCCTGCTTAGCTTCAGAGATTGACAGGATCAGATTCCAGGGTGCTATGGCTGCAGACATAGTAAGGTATCCAGTCCTTTTTCCCTCAGACCCAAATGTGCATGAGCTCCCAAATCTAAATAGAAACTGATTCTTAATGTAAGCAATACCTTTTATTCACGTGTAAATATCATCAACTCTCTTTTCCTAAGAAATAAAGACAGTTTTTCATTCTAAACAGTGTTTTTCCTATCATGATGAAGAATTGCTGTATAAAAATTGGATGAGATATAGGTTCCATCCAATGAAGATTGCTATAAATTGCCCTGGTTAAGGGACTCCAGTATTTGAATAACTCCCCCTATGGAGTTGATGAAACAACTAGTGATTAAATATATACTAGATACTATTTTTTGCCCATCAGATTGGTAACAATATTGACATGTCATAATAAACATTAACAAGGGTGCAACTCACCCTTGGATGGTGAGTGAAAATTGGAATAACCACTTTTGATAACAATTTAACAGTATCTTAAAAATGTATACTCCCGTGACCTTGTAATTGAACCTCTTTCTACCCTAGTAAAACCTTGCTCGTGTGCACATAAACATATACAAGAATACGTCATCATGTTAGAAAACAGAATGAAGTAGGTCTAAATGCACTGACACAAATCTTTCAGATGACTTAAGTTAAAATAGACAAGTTATAGAATTAATATAACAACAACAACATACTTGTAGTGTCATTCTTTTTTGTGTGTCATGCTAGGGATTGAACCCAGGGCCTCACACACTCTAGGCAAGCGTTCTACTACTCTGCTACACCCCAACCTCTATAATATAATTCTATTTATGCTTAGCACACATATTAATGTATAATATACATACTTATTACTATGTTATATATTTATAGACATTCACGTGTACATAATATATTTTTAGGTAATGTGTAATGTACAATATGTAATATATAATACATATATTCTAATATGTAAAGGTTTAAATATATAATGTGTACCTATGTAAATGTCTAGGGAAAATATGTGGGAGATCTATAACAAGCTGATAATAATAGTCGCTTCTGAAGAGGGCACTGGAATTTTGGCAGGGACAAGACACTCATAGGCATGTTTATATGTATTATCTGGATTATGTTTTATAAGAATATATTCATAAGATATTTTTGTAAGTAAAAATATATACATATGCCCACATACATTCTTTGTATTTATTAGTTATTTATTTTCTTTATTGTTCCTGACCAGTTTAAATTTGCAGGGTAACTATGAAGCAATGAGACTGATTTTCATTGATTGTATTGAAGTGGCCCAGTCCATTGCTTTAATGGCCAATAATGGCCCAGTCCATTATTGTTGTTATTAGGTGCCATGGAGTCAGGTCCTACTTGTAGTGACCCTCACAGGGTTTTCAATGGCTAATTGTTTTCAGAATTGTTTCAGGAATGGGCTTTCATGTCCTTCCCCCATTTTTGCAGTGCTGGGGATTGAACCCAGTGCCTCAGAGACCACAGAATGGCACTCTACCAATTGAGCTAAACCCAATCCTGCTTGGAAAATAACTCTAGCCAATTTAGAAAACTACTCTGATACAGCCCCACCTGACCTGTCTCTTCTCCTTTGTGACAATCCAATTATGATCTGGTACCTTGATGTAATCTTGGCTCCAAACCACTCATTCAGCCAGTTTTCTTTAATCGTTTTTGGTTACAAGAGCAAGACAGAATCTGATCCTTGGGTTTTCTCAGGCCTGGAAAACTGCCAAACTTCATTTCCTAGAATTTGTTCCCTGAATGCATACAGAACTATAGTTGCTACTGAGTAATTTTGAATATTCTGATAGAACAATATTTACACAGCTCTTTATAGTTTATAAAATGTCTTTACCTTTTTATAATATTTGATCTTCCTAGCAACCATGTGAAGTAGGTGTTATTGGTTTTTTTGTTGTTGTTGTTTATATGTTTTGAAGCTAGGTTTCACTGTACTATCCAGGCTGGCCTCGAACTCCTGGGCTCAAGTAATCCTCCTCCCTCAGTCTTCCAGATAGCTGGTACTATAGGCATGCACCACTACACCCAGCTCATGTTATTGTTAATTATTTACATAGATAACCCCTAAATCCAGTGAGTCACTAGGAGGATGCACAAGACTCAGCAAATAGTTGTACTCACAGTTAAAATTTATTAGTGAAAGGATACAAAGAAATATGAGCAAAGAGAAAGGCAAGTAAGTAAAGTCCAGAGCTTCCAAAAATCTCCCATTGGAGTCACACAGGAAGCCGTTCATTCCTCCATTAATGGGCTGTGATCATGTATGAATTGTTCCCCATGAGGGCAGTTCCCCCTGAACCTAGGGATTCCAGGGCTTTTACCAGGGGTCAGTCATGTAGATCTCTGCATATACATACCAAGATTCTGTACTCCCTGATAGAGGCCAGGTGTTTAGTATACATCCCTTTGTTTGCATAGTTTAGGCAGTAATGAGCCACTTTTATCAGTTAGGAAACAGCTGGAACCACAATCTTAGTTCCCAGATACATACCCATAACCAACATTGTAAGCAGGCCTTTTTAAGGATAGTAGTCTCAGGCCAGCTATATTAAGTCTTTTCTGCACAGGAACTGAATCTAAAAGGGATGTCCATAAGACAACTAGTAAATGTTACAGTCAATACCTTTGGATTTCAAAGGCCTAGGCTTTTGGATTTCAAGTCCATACTTTTCCCACTACTCAACTTTAATCTCCAACAAATCAAGAACAAATACTTTTAAAGGGCAGTTAAAGTGCTAAAATTAATTCATGGTTCCTGGAGAAATGGAATGTTGAAGTGATTTTCTTCCTCAGCTATATAATGCTTTCTTTCTCTCTGACCTATAACCTTTCTAGGATAACATTAAAAATCTAGAATTGGAAGTCATCAATCTACAAAAGGAAAAGGAAGAATTGGTTCTTGAACTTCAGACAGCAAAAAAGGACGCCAACCAAGCCAGGTAAGAATAAAGTCAATAAACATTAAGTCCCTACCATGTAGAAGACGCTTTTGAGGGGGATAGAGAAGTAGAAGATCCATTTTCTTCTCCCAAAGGATTTAAACCTAGTGTGGGAAGGAGACCTAGGCAACAAGAAAAATTAAGTAATTGAGATTTTAGGTAACATCTCAGGATGACAATAAAAGAATGCCATAACACAATACACTACCAGTAGCCAAATAAATTTCTTAGCAGGACTGTATTAGAGTTCACAGATACTGGACATAGTGGCACATGCGTATAATCCAGCACTCAGGACCCTGAGTCAGGAGGATTGCAAGTTCAAGGACATCCTGGGCTGCATAGAAATTTCCAGGGCAACATAGTGAAATCTTGTCTCAAAAAAAAAAAAGAAACCCAGCCAGGCGTGGTGGCGCATGCCTGTAATCCCAGCGGCTGGGGAGGCGGAGGGAGGAGGATCACAAGTTAAAGACCAGAGGCAGTCTGTGTAACTTAGCAAGACCCTGTCTCAAAAAGTAAAAAAATGGGCTAAGGGTGCAACTCAGTGGTCCAGCACTTGCAGAGCATGCAAGCGCGAGGCCTTGGGTTCAACCCCCAGTACCAAAAAATAATAATAATAATAATAAAAATAAAAAAATAAAAAAACAAAACATGAAAACACAGTTCAGAGGCAGGAGTTTAATTCAGTCTGTCGTGATAAAAGAAGGATTTTTAAAAGTTAGCATGTAAGATGGCTTTTGAAAGATTATCAGGCCTACTAGACAATAACAGTTTCCTTGCCCCTGCACTATTGTTAAATTAGCTTGTGAATACAATTAATATCCAGGAAAGTGATTTAAAAAATCAATCTTGCCATCCTTTAACCAGTTAATAAAACTAAGACAGATAACCACAACCTTTTACTTTCCTTCAGACCATACACTTAGAGATGGCCTTATTAGCTATTCTACCTTCTTTTTACTTGGAGACTCTGTTTTATCTCTGTATTGAATCTAAAGCTCATGTTCTTAAGAGTTATGCTGAATGTTTACTTTCTGTCTCAGGCTTGTGTAATAATCATCAGAATTATTGCTTACAGGTAAAGTGAAGTGCCCTCAAAGAATCATCTTTTTTATACTGAGTTTTGGAAGAGGGTGTATTGAAACAGTTCATTATGGATAGTCAAAAACTATTTTGTTTTACTCTGGTATTAAGCTCTCATTCGTGAGACAGTTTTGGTTGCTTAAGTGGTATTCATAAGATTTTAAAAATTACTGTATATCAAGATTGTGAACCTGATAGTCCTATATACTATATCTTCAAGTCAGCCTTTGCTGCCTTCACTCCTATTGACTCTTTGTTTAGGTTAAGTGAGCGCCGCCGCAAGCGTCTCCAGGAACTTGAGAGTCAAATAGCAGATTTGAAGAAGAAACTAAATGAACAGTCCAAACTTCTAAAACTGAAGGAATCCACAGAGCATACTGTCTCCAAACTGAACCAAGAGATACGGGTAATAAACTCTCATCCTTACATTGGAACTTACAAATGTATATGTTCCATTAAAATTATACTACACATATGTTTTTAGGTGAAAAAGTAGCAAGCAAGGAGGTCATTTTTAAGAGTGAAAATAGTCACAAATGTCTGTTTTATAGGAAATTGTACTGGTTGTTGGATAAAATCTGCATTATAAAACCTTGCTTTGACGTTCAATTTTTCTTTTTTTCACATTCAGAGCTTAATGTTAGATTTTCTGAAACCAAAGGACAAAAATATCTCAATATTTAGTGGCACTATCCTGATGACCTCTCATGATCATGTGGCATAATTTTGTAAAGTGGTAGGAAATGACAGACACCTAGAGAATATTCTCAGCTATTAAATGTTGAATTTGTAACATCTGCAGAATTATAGGTCACTTGCACTGAAAGCCTTAGAATACAGTCATTGCTATATGGATTTGTCCTTGAGGCTCAGTATATATTTCCTTGAAATTTCACTTACATATATTGAATGTACACCGGGATTTAGCTGGTAGGAGCATTTTCATTTTATTTCTATACAGCGTTCATTTGTTTAGTCCACACTTGGGAAACATGTGCAAACGTAGCAAGGGGTATGGCAAGTCTAATTAAAAAATCTGTTGGTGGCCTTCTCAGCTTAGCTCTTGGCTTTCTCTCTTCTTTATGGTAACTCTTTTTGTTTGCACATCAGCCTAGAATAAAGTGCAGATGACTAATACTTGTACTATTTTCTTATTTTATAGATGATGAAAAATCAGAGAGTGCAGTTAATGCGTCAGATGAAAGAGGATGCTGAGAAGTTTAGACAGTGGAAGCAACAAAAAGACAAAGAAGTAATCCAGTTAAAAGAACGAGTAAGTAACTAAAACTTCTCAAAGGCCCAACTAATAAACTCTTCTCTGGGCTGTCTAAAGATTCTCTTCAAACATCATATTCATGAATTTAATAGCTTTGTATCAAGTGTCTACTATGTGAAAGATAATGGGCTGGGATTTAGCTCAGTTGGTAGAGCGCTGCGCTGCAGTCTCTGAGGTCCTGAGTTCAATTCCCAGCTCTGCAAAAATGGGAGGACCTGGCAATCCACTCCCAAGGCAATCCCGAAACAGTCAGCCATTGAAAACCCTATGAGGGTCTCTATGAGTCGGATACTGACTCGACAGCACCCAACAACAACAACAACAACAACAACATGTGCAAGATATGGGAGAAGGACATGGCAACCCACTCCCAAAGCAATCCCGAAACAATCTGTCATTGAAAACCCTATGAGGGTTGCTATGAGTCGGACACGACTTGACGGCACCTAACAACAACAACAACAACATGTGCAAGATACTATCCACTAGGAACCATGGGAAATAGAAAGATGAGTAATATATGAGCTCTACCCTTAAAGAGTGTCTCATCTAAATGGGAAGATAAAACATAAACTTGAATTTCTGAAACACAAAGAATAAAGAAATTTGGAGCCAGGAGTGGTGGCTCATGCCTATAATCCCCAGCAACTTCGGAGGCAGAGCCAGGAGGATCATGAGTTTCAGGCCAGAGGCAGCCTGCATTACTTAGTGAGACCCTGCCTCAAAATAAAAAATATAAAAAACAGTGTGGGCATGCACCCCCGTGGTATAACACTTGCAAAAGCATGTGTGAGACCCTATGTTCAACCCTTCAGTGTCCACACACACACACACACACACACACACACACACACACACAAATGGTGTAAAAAGATCATAGTAACTAAGAGAAAGGAAAGCATATTTCCAGTTGGAATAAGAAAATAGTAGCTGAACAGGCCTTGAACAATGGGGAGGATATTGATAGAGATAAGTACAAGCATTCCAGATAGACAGAGCAGCAGGAGCAATGATAAGGATGACACCTTTGTAGATACATTCAAGGAATGGTGAGTGGTCCCTTGATGGATGTGAAGGAGAAATAATCCTCAGCCCCAAGGAAGACAGCAGCAGACAGTTTTGGAAGATACTGAGCCCTTTGGAAGGTGCACAGCTGAGGTAAGACTCAGTGAGACCATCCCTGGAAGCAGGTGACTGGCGGAGGGCAAGGTGGAGATGCCAGCAAGGGCACTCAAGCAGGGTTCATTCCATAGATGCAAGGCCAGTAGAGCATACGAAAATCAATGTAACTCAATATATCAAGAGATTTACAGACAGAAATCACAAAATCATCTCAGTCAATGCTGAGAAGGCCTTTGACAAAGTGCAGCATCCTTTCATGATATAAATCCTAGAGAAGATAGGCATAATAGGGAAATACCTCAACATCATAAAGGCCATTTATGACATACCTATAGCCAATATCATATTAAATGGAAGAAAATTGAAACTCTTTCCTCTAAGATCAAGAACAATACAAGGATGTCCACTTTCTCCTCTCTTATTCAATATTGTGATCAAAGTCCTAGCCAGAGCAATCAGACACAAGAAAGAAATTAAAGGGATACAGATAGGCAAAGAAATGGTCAAATTATCCTTATTTGCAGACATGATCCTTTACATAAAGGACCCCAAGAACTTCTCTAAAAAAACTCTTAGACCTAATTAACTCCTTCAGCAAAGCAGCAGGATGCAAAATTAACATTCAGAAATTGGTAACCTTCTTTACACCAATAATGAACAGGAAGAGAAGGAAATTAAGGCAACAATCCCTTTCACAATTAGCCCACCAAAAAGTTAAATACTTAGGAATCAATCTAACCAAAGACTCTTGTAGCAACAAGAAAAAGTTCAAAACATTAAAGAAAAAATTCACCTCCCCTGCTCATGGATTAAGGGAATCAATATTGTAAAAATGGCTATACTACCAAAAGCAATTTACATATTTAATGCAATTCCCATTAAAATCTCAATGACAGATTTTGCAGAAATAAAAAAAAAAATATCCAAAAGTTCATATGGGAACACAAAAGACCACATATAGCCAAAACAATCTTAAGCTGCAAAACTAGTGCAAGCAGGATCACAGTACCTGACTTTAAATTATATTACAGGGCTATAGTAGCAAAAACAGCTTGGTACTGGCACAAAAATAGGCTTGAAGACCAATGGAACAGAATTGAAGGTCCAGAGATACACCCATGTGACTTCAGCCACCTGGTCTTTGACAAAGGGGCTAAGGATGCAAAGTGAAGAAAAGATAGCATCTTCAACAAATGGTGCTAGGAAAATTAGATATCCATCTACAGAAAATTGAAAACAGACCTGTACCTCGCAATTTGCATGAGAGTCAACTCAAAATGGGTAAGAGACCTCAAAATAAAACCAGAAACTGTAAAACTACTAGAAGTTAGGCAGCATGCTGGAACACATAGGCATAGGAAAGTTTTTCCTTAACTAGACTCCAATCAAAATTGCAACAAGAATTGACAAATGAGATTACATGAAATTAAAAAGCTTCTGTACAGCAAGGGGAACAATCAATAAAGTTAAAGAAGAACTCATGGCATAGGAGAAAATCTTTGCATCCTACACATCTGATAAAGGACTAATTTCTAGAAATTAGAAAGAACTCAAGAAAGCAAATCCCAAGACAACAAATAACCTATTAGACAAGTGGGCAAAGGAAATAAACAGACAGTTCTCAAATGAAGAAGTTCATAAGGCTAAGAAACACATTAAAAATGCTCAGTATCCCTAGTCATTTGGGAAATGCAAATCAAAACAACTCTGAGATTCCATCTAACTCCAGTAAGAATGGCCAAGATCAACAAAACAAATAACAAATGCTAGCAAGGATGTAGATAAAAAGGAACCCTCTTACACTGCTTGTGGCACTATAAATTAGTTCAACCACTTTGAAAGTCAATATGGAGATACTGCAGAAAACTAAAAATAGAACTGCCATATGACCCAGCTATACCACTCCTGGGAATATAGCCAAAGGAAGACAAGTTATCATAACACGGAGACACTTGTATCTCCATATTTAATGCAGCACTCTTCACAATAGCCAGGATGTGGAGCCAGTCAAAATGCCCATCAACAGAAGAATGGATAAATTATGGTATGTATACACAATGGAATATTGTTCAACAATACACAAGAATAATGTCATTTGCAGCAAAACAGAGCTGGAGAATATCATCTGAAGTGAATGGACATGGGCTCAAAAAGATAAATACTTTATGTTCTCATGTGGGAGCTAAATCTTGCTTAAAGGAAGAAAAAACCAATACATAAGTAGATATATAAAAATGAACAATTAAACTTAATGAAGAAGAAAAAAAGAGTCGAAAGAAGGAGGGAGAGGACTAGCAAAGGGAAGTGAAGGTTTTGGAAGGTGGGAAAGGGTGGAGAAACAATGGAAAGGAATAAAAGGGAAGAGGATAATCTCAATGTAAATGATGCAACTTCTTGAGTGCATGGGAAAAATAGGGGAATATAACCCATATATGCGTATGAATTTTACCACATATTAGTCAAAAGGTTCCATAAACTTTGAAAGTTGATGAAAGTGTAACCTAAAATGATGTAATAGTTGCATAATGGAAAAGGCAAATGCTGTATTACTCTGTACACCAACATTTGTCAATAAAGGGCAAAATATTTAAAAAAATAAAAATCACAAAAGAATAATAGAAGATTCAGTTGAAAATGCAAGTTGAAGCTGGATTGTTAAAGATCCAAGAAGTTTCAACTTTGTTATTTATGTAAAGATGTTTAAGGTTTGGGGGGAACAATGTGAAATCAGCAAAATATATTTAAAAATGATCTGGAAGTATCATATGGAATAAACTGATATATTACAAAACTAGAGATAGGAACACCAGTTAAGAAAATGTTGCATGATCCAGAAAGATTGTAAGGGCCTGAGTTGGAGTAGTTACAGTGTTCTTGGAAAGCTCACTGGGAAGAAAACCTTAGATTTAGGGAAAATTTTAGAATTGGCCAGAATGCAATGTGTTAAGTCAAGGGATAAGGGAAAAGATAAGCTTGTTTCAGAATGACAACTTGAGGAGCTTTGTGGACTCTCTTCTCAGTAAAACAACAATAACTGGTAACATTTAGAAAATAAAACCACAAAAAAATCCCTGGAAACTGTCCTAAGGGCATGCAGCAAATGAAGAAACATTTATTCAAGAAAATCTAAATCTCAGTGAGAACAGGAAGAATTCATGGCATTTGAGCTATGACCATTTATCCAAGAAAATCTATTAAATCTCAGTAAGAACAGCAAGAATCCATGGCATTTGAGCTAAACCTTTTCCTGCCCCTCATCCCCTAGTTCCTAATCTATGGCTGTAGTTTCTTCCCAGTAGGAATAGGCATCCAGCATATTTCATCACCTATAGCTCCATGTTGCTAAAGTTCTTTTTCAGGCAAAACCAGTGAAGAGGTTCTGGGGGATCCTTCCAGGAAGTTCCCACATATAAGGTGTAAACTCAATCCCCTACTGCAGAAGGACAGGAATACTGAGACCTGATTACCCGAGCCTATCTAATCATATGCTACAGATTTTAGGTCAGGAGAGGCAAGCCCAGAAGAAAAAGATATACTGCCCCTGCTCAGATCCCTACTCATAGAATCACTCGGAGAAGTGAGCTTCTTTCCCCACCCCCAGGTCCTGAGAGTAGTACAGAAGTTCTGCCTAGGGGAGAGGCAGGCTTTAGGAATAGCTGCAGAAATGTAAATGTCCCTAAGGACTATTTGGAGAAGTTCAAGTCAAAGATACTGTCAAAGATGACAGAAATTTGGTAGTGAGGAACTAAGAGGATACTGGTAGCTCCAGGAAAATAATAAATGAAACAACAATAAATATATTTGAAGATATAATGGCTGAAACTTCCCAAATTTGATGAAAAACACTAATCTCTGCATGCAAGAATCTTACTGAGTTCAAAGTAGAGTAAATTTGAAGAGAGCCACACCCAGATATATTACATTCAAAATGTCGACAAAGGCAAAAAAAAGCTTGAAAGCAGCAAGGTAAAATAATTCATCACGTACAAAGGAGCCCCAATCAAATTAACAGTGGAAATTAGATTAGTAATAATGGAGGCCAAAGACAGATAACATCTTTAAAGTGCTGAAGTAAAATATTATCACCACTGAGTTTTATATACAAGAAAGTTATCTTTAAAAATTAAAGGCAGAGCCGGGCATGGTGGCACATGCCTATAATCCCAGCGGCTGGGGAGGCGGAGGCAGGAGGATTGCAAGTTCAAGACCAGAGGCAGTTTGTGTAATTCAGCAAGACCCTGTCTCAAAAAGTGAAAAAAAAAATGGGCTGGGGGTGCAGCTCAGTGGTCCAGCACTTGCAGAGCATGCAAGCACAAGGCTCTGGGTTCAACCCCCAGTACCACAAAAAAAAAAAAAGAAAAAGGCAAAGTAAAAACATTCCCAGATTAAAAAAAGCTAAGAATATTACTCGCAGACCTGCCTTACAGGAACTACTAAACAAATCTCTTTAGGCTGAAAGCAAGTGATGCCAGACAGTAATTTTAATCTGCACAAACAAAAAGAACAAAGAATACCAGTAAAGATAATTATATAGGTAATTCTAAAAGAAAATATATATTATATTCTCTTTTAACTAATTTAAACAGCATTTGTGTATAACTGTGTACATAGGGGTTGAAGGTATAAACTCAGTGGTAGAATACCTACCTAGCATGCATGAGGCTCTAAGTTCGGTCCCCAGCACCACAAAAACATACATACTTGCACACATCTGTATACACACATATATAATTATATTGATGAGCCTACAATATGTAGAAGTATAATATATTTAACAATAAGAGTTTGAAGGAAGTAGGTAAAAGTTATATATTCAGATGGTAATGTGAATTCATATGAAGAAATGAGGAAAACCAGAAAAGGTGACTAAGAAAGACAATATAACAAACTATAAATATATACTTGCTCCCTTCTCTCAGCTTATGTAAAAGACATAATTTATATAAATTAATAATTACAATAATGTATGTAAAGGTTAAATATATCATAAATGCAATGTGCATGGCCATAATAACCCAGAAAAGGGAAAAGGGAATGTAATCACATAGGAACAACATTTCTCCATCACACTGGATTTAAGTTAATATAAATCTCTAGGATTTTCTTCTTTTTACTTTTCTTTTTTTTAATACTACATAGCCAGGCTGATCTGGAATTCTCTGTGTAGTCTAGGCTGGCCTCAAACTCATGATCCTCCTGCTTCAGCCTCCCAAGTGCTGTGATTATAGTTGTGTGCCACCATGACTGGCAAGTTAATATAAATCTGAAGTAGATTATTATGAGTTAAGAAGTTTATTATAGTTGCGTGTGATGGCACACACCTATAATCCCAGCCCTTGAGAGGCTAAGGCAGAAGGATCAACATAAATCGAGGCCAGCCTGGTCTACATAGCAAGTTCTAGGCTAGCTTGGACTATACAACAAGACCCTGTCTCCAAAAACCAAAAAGAAAAAGAAGTTTACCATAAACACTAGAGTAGTCACTAAGAAAATAATCCAAAAGTTATAGTGAAATAGCCACTAAAGCATTAATATTTCACACTATAAAATATTTACTGCAAAAGTAAGCAGTAAAGGAAGAACAGAGGAACAAAATGTGAAACAAAGGAAAACTTTAAGACATAAATTCAACCATATCAGTAACATTAAATGCTCCAATGGAACACCCTGTCTGGCAGATAGGGCTATTTCCTGCTTACCCCCAGTGATACTAAAGCAGAATGACTTTGCAAGCAATTTGGCAAGTTCCAAATGACTCTGATCACAAATACATGAAAGACTTGGCAAGGGAAAATTCAAAAGAAACAAAAGTACCACAAAAGAGGATATAATCCAGATAATTACTCAAGGCAATACGCAGCTCATGGAGTTAGAAAAGTCACTTTACCAAAATCTTTTTTTTTTCTACAATACTTGAGAATTGAACCCAGGGCCTTGTACAAACTTTGCAAGTGATCTACCACTAGGCTGCACCCCCAGCCCATTTTTTATTTTTTATCTTGAGACAGGGCCTCACTAAGTTACGCAGGCTGTCTTAGACCTCGAACCTTTGATCCTCCTGCCTCCACTTTGTGAGTTGCTGAGATTACAGGTGTGCACCACCACACCTGGCAGCAAAATCTTAACTGTAGCATTATTCTGAATGATTTTCAATTTTCATTTGTCTTGTGTTAGGCTTAACAATGAGTAGCCCAAAGCCAAGTGGAACTACTTGTATGCATAGTACTTGGGCAAAATATCAGAAGATTCAGAAAATAGAATATGGTATATCATAGAGAACATATGTCAGAGAACAAAGAAAACCACATCAGAACAATTTTTTGCCTGGTGTGGTGATGGCATTCCTGTAATTTCAGCCCTCAGGAGACTAAGGTAGGAAGATTGTGAGTTTAAAGTCATCCCTGTCCCAAAAAACTAAAGGCTTGGGATATAGTTCAGTGGTAGACTGCTTACCTAGCACTTGCAAAGTGCTTGCCAAGAATGGAGTTCTATCTCCAGCACCAGAAAAAACAAAAATAAAAACAATTACCTTGAGCTGGGTGTAGTTGTTCACACGTGTAATACAAATCAAAACCACAAATCAAAATCACAATGAAATGTCACTTCCTATCCACTAGAATGACTATAATTAAAATGAGAAATCATTTTAAAATGTTGGTAAAAATGTGGAGAAATCAGAACCCTCATACATTACTAATGGGAATATAAAATGAAACAGCCACTTTGAAAAACAGACTGTCAATTAAAGAGAATTACCGTGATTTAGAAACTATTTCTAGATTTATAACCAAGAGAACTGAAAACATGCCTACAAAAAACTTATACATGAATGTTTATAGCCTGATTCATAAGACCCAAAGAGTAGAAACAATCCAAGTGTTCATTAACTGATAAATAGGTAAATAAAATATGGTATATTCATACAATAAAATACTATTTGAGCCAAGCATAGTGACACATGCCTGTGATCCCAGCACTCAGGAGGCTGAATTAGGGGGATCACGAGTTCAATGCCAGCCTCGGTTATATAGCATGAAGCTGTCTTTAAAAAAAAAAAAAAAGAGAGATGATGCATGATGACCAAGTAAGATTTATCTGAAAAATGCAGCACAGCTTATTTAGCATCTAGAAATCAATTAATATACTGGACCAGTAGAACAAAGGTCAAGTACCACATGATCAGGCTGAGGGTATGGTTCAGTGGTATAGCATTTACTTAGCATGCCAGAGGCCCTTGCTTTAATCCCCAGCCCCAAACATATAAAACAGAAAGAGAAGAAAATATGATTATCTCAACAGACCGACAAAAAGTATTTGACAAAATCCAATGTTCTTTCATGATAAAAACACTGAAGAAACTAGGAATAGAAGGAAACTTCCTCAACCTGATAAAGACATGTATGAAAAAACCACTGCCAATATTCTATTTAATGATGAAAGACAGAAAAATGTCCCCCTCACATCAGAAACAAAACATGGATGTCTCCTCTCCTTACTTGTATTCAGCATTTCCCTAGAGGGTCTAGCCAGCAAAACTATATCTATTTGCAGATGACACAATCTCATATGGTATGTAGAAAAATCCTAGAGAATCCATTAAAAATCTTTTAGAACTAATGTATCAGTTCTGCAAGGTTGCAGGTTACAAAGTCAGTATAAGGAAATCAGTTGCATTTCTAGACCCATGAAATTAAGAAAACAATTCCATTTATGATAACATCAGTATGAACGGACGATTTAGGAATAAGCTTACCAAAAAAGTTTAGGATTTGGACACCGAAAACTATAAAGCATTGAATTAATTAAAGAACTAAGTAAATAGATAACTCATATTTATGGATAGGAAGACTTAATATTCTAAAGATGGAATATGCCTCACATTGGGGCTGGGGTTTAGCTCAATTGGTAGAGTGCTGTTCTGCATCTTCTGAGGCCCTGAATTTGATCCCTAGCACCGCAAAAAATGGGAGAAGGACTTGGAAGCCCATTCCTGAAACAATCAGCCATTGAAAACCCTATGAATAACAAAGAAGCACTGACACAGTGCTGGGCATGGTGTAGTGTCAGGTAATGTTTTGTTCTGTTATCCATAGGATTGCTAAATCAAAATAGATTAAAAATCTAAATGTAAAATCTAAAATCTAAATGTAAGAGCTAAAACTACAAATCTCTTAGAAGAAAACATAGGTATTAATATTTGTGATTTTGGATTAGGCAATATTTTTTGAGATAGCACCTACAGCATAGTCAAAGCAAAATTAAAAGTCTCTGCACTGTAAACCAAGCACTGTGGTGGTGGTGGTTGTTAGGTGCTGTCGAGTCGGTATTCGACTCATAGCTACCGTCATAGGGTTTTCAATGGCTAACTGTTTCGGGATTGTCTTGGGAGTGGATTGCCAGGTCCTTCTCCCATAAGCACCGTGGTACACACTGGTAATCCCAAGGACTTGAGAAACGGAGGCAGGAAGATCACAAGTTCAAGGCCAGAGGCAGCCTGTATAACTTAGTGAGACTCTGACTCAAAAATAAAAACTAAAAAATGGACTAGGGTGCAACCCAGTGGTAGAGCACTTGCAAATTATTTGTGAGGCCCTCCAAGTACCACCAAAAAATAGTTTCTTCACTGTAAACAATACCATCCTGAAAGTAAATAGCCTATCACAGAATGATAGAGAGATGAGAGTATTTTATCTAGAATATATAAAGAATACTTATAGCACAGTAATAAAGATAACCCAGTTTTAAAATAAATAAAGCAATGAGGACACAAAACACGCTCATTGTCAATTATCATCAGGGACGTGCAAATGCAAACCACAATGAGATACCATTTCATACTCACTGAGATTAATCAAAAAGACAGATAATAAATGTTGGCAAGAATGTGGAGAAATTGGAAGCCTCATACATAGATGGTGGGATGGGAAAATGGTGCAGCTGCTTTGGCAAACAGTTTGGCACTTTTCAGGAAGTTAAATAAATATATATATATATATATATATATATATATATATATATATATATGCATGCCATATGATTGAGTAATTCCACTTTTAGTTCTGTCTAGTCTGGAGATAGGGAAACATGTTCATGCAAAAACTCATATGCATATGTTCATAGAACAGAAATCAAAATAGCCAAAAATTGGAAAATCCAAGTGCCTATCAATGGATGAATGGATTTTAAAAAGTTTGTTCATACAGTAGAATATTATTCAGCCATAAAAGCAAATTAGGTGCTGATACATGCTGCAACATGGATAAACCTTGAAAACATTATGCTAAATGAAAAGTGTCACTCACAAAGGACTGTATGCTATTGTTGTTGATTGCTTATGATTCCATTTATATGAAATGTCTGTCGTTGACAAATCTATAGAAATAAAAAAATAGAATAGTGCTTGCCAAGGACTGGAGGTATTAAAGGAAAATAGGAAGTGACTGTTAATGGGTAGGGGCTTTCTTGTTGGGATGATGAAAATGTTCTAAAATTGAGTATGATAATGATTGCACAACTCTGGATATGTTAAAAATCATGGAATTGCACACCTTAAATGGGTAAATTGTTTTGCATGTGAATTATATCTGTAAAACTGTCATTAAAAATATTTACCTACAAGCTGGGCATAGTGGCATATGCCTGTAATTCTAGCAAGTTGGGAGGTGGAGACAGGAGAATCACAAGTTCAAGGCCAGAGGCAGCTTGAGTAATTTAGTGAGACCCTGACTCAAAATAAAAAATAAAAATTGAGCTGGAGGTGCAACCCAGTGGTAGAGCACTTGCAAAGTATGTGTGAACTCTTGAGTTCAACTCCCAGGTACCGCAAAAAAAAAAAAAAAAAAAAAAATCACCTACAAAAATAGGGAGTATAGATTCGACCTGGGAGCTTTTGATCTTTAGGATAAAGGTATAAGTACTCTTGTAAATATTATTTATATTACATGAATATAGTATGTATATGTGCATGTATACAGGATTACACCTGTATCTTTCATTAAAGTGTTATAAGGAGCTAGGCACAATGGCTCACACCTGTAATCCCAGTGACCTGGGAGGTGGAGGTGGGAGAATCACAGGTTCGAGGCCAGAGGCAGCCTGCGTAATTTAGTGAGACCCTGTGTCAAGATGAAATATATTAAACAGGCTAGGGGTGCCCAGTGGTAGAGCACTTGTAAAGTATGGGTGAGGCCCTGGGTTCAACCCCTAAATTGAGATTATAAAGGTTGTAAAGGTTATAAAGGCTAAGAGTTAGGTACAGGATTATTTTAAGTGTGCATACACTTAATATGTATACATACATACATACATACGTACGTACATACAGATAGTTGTTGTTGTTAGGTGCTGTCGAGTCGGTATCCGACTCATAGTGACCTTCATAGGGTTTTCAATGGCTGACTGTTTCGGGATTGCCCTGGGAGTGGATTGCCAGGCCCTTCTCCCATTTTTGTGGTGCTGGGAATTGAACTCAGGGCCTCAGAGACTGCAGAGCAGCGCTCTACCAACTGAGCTAAATCCCAGCCCAACATACAGATAGATAGATCTTTTTATTAAGTAGCCACAAGTTTTGTTATCAGTATACCTTGACAATTAAAAGGTGTCACTCACGAAGGACTGTATGCTATTGTTGTTGATTATCTATGATTCCATTTATATGAAATGTCTGTTGTTGACAAATCTATAGAAATAAAAAAATAGACCTTAAACCACAAATCCTAAATTGACTAACAAAGACGTGAGAGAAAAGTTTGACATTCCATGCTATATCAGTTCTTGCTAGTTAAGTTGCACCATAGACATATGCCTTTTCTACTACTTCATGACATAGTCTCAAGTAGCCACAATGATATTAGAGATAAAAAAAAAAAAACTAAAAAGATAGCAGATGGAAGGTATTTATCTATTAAGGAGAGCAAAAGTCAGCAAACTATATAGCCAATCAGGGTAGCTGTCCATTGTTGTTTTGAGGTAAAGTTCACATAACATGAAATTAACCATTTTAAATTACACAATTCAGTAACATTTAGAACATTCACAATGTGATACAACCATCACTTATATATACTTCCAAATCATTTTCATTTTCATCACTCCCAAAGGAGACCTCATGCCTATTAAGCATCCATTCCCTATTCTTAACCCCTGCTCGTCTCTAGAGACCATTAATATGCTTTCGGTCTCTATGGATTTACCTGTTCTGGATCTTTCATATGAATGGAATCATACAATATGTGACCCTTTGTGTCCGGCATGTTATCTAGGTTTATGCGTATCATAGCATGTATTAGTACTACATTCCTTTTTATCACCTAGTAGTACTCTTTTGTATGGGTATGCTGTAATTTGATCTTCCACTCATCCGATGAAGGACATTTAGATTGTTTCTACATTTTGCCTACTGTAAATAATACTGCTATGAACATTTTTGTACAATTTTTGTTTGAATATTTCCTTCCAATTCTTAGGGGTATATAAGGAGTGGAATTGCTGTATCACATGATAATCCTATGTTGATATTTTTGAGGAATTGCCAAACTGTTTTCCACACTGGAAGTTCTACATTCAAACCAAAGACTTATGAGAGTTCCACTTTCTCTCAAATCTTTTCAATATTCTTTATTTTCCATTTTGCTCTGCATTTCCCCAATGAATAATGGTACTGAACATCTTTTCATGTGCATGTTGGACATTTGTATGTACAGAGTGGAAAAAATGTATACATACCTTAAAAAGGAAAAAACTATCAATTATAATAATACTCAAGGTATACTGCTAACAGAAGATGAATACAAGTCACATTTTACTTATGCAATTTCAAGAGGTGCCTAAAGTGGTTTTCATGGTAGAAGACGCAAGACTTCTTGCTGTGGCATGGCCTCACAGATCTTCCCTTGTCCACATCACACACAGTACTATGCATCTCAAACTTATCATGAATGTGTGCATTTGTTAGGCATGTTGGAGTTTCCATTGCATACTCATGCCTCCATCGTTGTCGTACATCCACAACATTCTTGAATTTCAAATACCACTTCAAAACACAAGTTCAAGGCTTGCACTCCTCCAATGACAACCGTGCTTCTGCCATTTTTCTTTGGCTATCTTTCCGGTCACATTGTGGCAATAGCATTCATTCGATTAAATACTATCTTTTGAGCAAACATGATGTGGCATATTGCTACCATAATTCAATTCAACTTCAAAAAGCAATACATAGATAACATTTTCTAAAATATGTATATGTTTTTGGCATCCCTGGTACTTTTTGGAGAAATGCTGCACCTGTTTTTGTAAATACAGGTTGACTAGAACATAGCCATGCTCACTTGTTTAGTCACTGTCTATGGCAACGTATCTGTTGTATCAGCAGAATTGAGTACTATATTTGTGACAGAAACCCATTGCCCACAAAACCCAAACTATTTACCCCCTGGACTTTTACAAAACTGTTTGCTAACTGCTGAGGTCGAGATTTGGGCTAGAAAATTGCAGGAAGCATTTTTACTCTTATCATTCTGAAGGTTCATGGGTTATTCATTAGTTTGCCCACATTTCATTACTAAGAAAACATGGGGCAGCAAAGATTCAAGTTCAAATGGGAGGTTGTCCTAACTGCAATTCAAAAGTACAGGGAGGCAGATAGCTAGACCTCTTATGTTTTGTTTGAACCAATGGTTATTGTACTTAACACCCAGCATTAAAATCCAGTGAACCTTTTAATTGTTGAAAACTATAGCCAGTCATAAATGATGACATTTTATAGGTCTGTTTATATAGGTCTATAATAGGCAAATTTACAGGGACAGAAAATAGATTAGTGGTTGCCCAGGGCTTTTGGAGAGCAGGGTGACAAAGGTTGTGGGATGATAGATAAAGGTCACCAGATTTCTTTTGTGGTAATGAAAATGTTTTAAAATTGTGATTTTTTTAATAGCAACTCTGTGAATTGTGTCATGTGTGAATTATATCTCAGTACAACTGTTACTAAAACAAAAGAAGAAAGGTGATATATCTGTATAGCAATGCTAAGTTACATTCTACAGGAATGTTTACTCCACATTGGGAAGGTCCTTTATTTTGTTCACTTGTTTGTTCCCACTGGCTAGAACAGTGATTAGTGTATAGTAAGCACTTGACTGATGTTTATTGAGTTATTGTAAAGATAATAAATGAAAAACCTGACATTCAAAAAATGAAGCAAGAAGAGCATCAAAAATTACTCCAGATTTTTGTGTGGTTGGAAAGTCAGAGGCAAAGTCAAAGGCAACAGCCAGTTTGAAGTGATGAAGTTGGTTATAGGAGAATAATCTTTGAGGTGGGGAGACCTAAAAGACATTGAATAATGCTATTTGAGTTTGAGGGAGAGATTAGGCTAGAATTAGTAGTTAAGGAGTTATCTTTCATAGAGGTGAACACTGAAAACACAGGAGTAATAAAATGATGGAGAATATATAGAAAAAGAAGCCTAAGAAGTGAATCCCTTTATTTCATGTATAATGAAAATAAATGAAAAGAAAAAAAGGAGTTTAGGGTACAGCTCAGTAGTAGAGCACTTGCCTAGCATGTGCAAAGCCCTGGGTGCAAGGGAGAAGGGTTGGGGAGAAGGAAAGAATTAGGGATTTAATAAGTAAGAGATTTCAGGACAATGATAGAAACTATTTACAAGGGAATTATAGAGTGAACAGTAATGACAAATGGAAAGACTGAACAAACCTTTCTTTCAAGAAGTTTGGTGGTGAGAAGAATGTTAGGTTTTATCTTGTCACCTGACTAGTCTCTTGGCTGCATTTCTTTATCCCTTTGACTTCTCATATCAATATACATCATATTTCATTATAGTCATATTGTGTTGAATTATAATTGTATGTTGTTACTATTCTTTAGTAATCTCTGTAAGAGTAGTGAGCATGTTGTCTTCATCTCTGAAACCTAGCACAGTGCCTAGTGTGTAACTATTATATGAGTTGAATGGAATGAATTGTTCTAGTTTGCTGAGAAAGACATTGACTAAAATGGCTGACCATGCCATCCAGATTGGAAAAGAAACAAGTGAACCTAGAAGGAGCTTAATGGATTAATAAGGCAGGGAAGGGGCCAACCAAGAAACTGACTGAGACAGTTAAATGTTTGTGTGCTCAGCTGAAGTATTTCTTGTTCTTGATCTTTAGTCTCTGAGCAGAGAGGATATATTCAGTAATATGGTGGGTTTGTTCAGGAATGAAAAATCTCTTCTTTAGCTGAAAGTTACATTAATTATATGGATGGTTGGCTATATGGTAGGTATTCTCCTTTTTGCCAGCTACTGGATTTTATGATGAATGGACCAATAAATTTGAGGATAAAAGAGTACTTATCTATTTATCATGGGACTTGAGATCCAGCTCTGTCAATAATTAACCTATACAGAAGAGACTGTTCATTAGATAACCATTAAAGTTCTTTCCAGATCTCATGTTCTATGATAGTTCTAATAATTGAACTAATACTGAGATCTAAAGAATATGGCCACAGAGCAATAAGCCTAAGAAAAACATCTTTCCTCTATATACACACAAGATTTCTAAAACTACCAGTTCTTAACTCTAATAAGATGAAGTTAGCTCACTGCATTGTATTTAACCTTACATATCAAGGATGTCTTGAAAGACTTCTTAGTTGTGTTATAAGGTTTTATTTTAACTAGTTGAATAGCAATTATGATCTGATTTTTTTGTTATCAGGACCGTAAGAGGCAATATGAGCTGCTCAAACTTGAAAGAAACTTCCAGAAACAGTCCAGTGTGCTCAGACGTAAAACTGAGGAGGTAGGTAAGAAAAACCAGTCTGCTATGTGAAATGTATTCTCATCTTCAGACTTAGATGCTGGCAAAGTAATATACCATAAAAGAGCCAGTATACTAGGAAACTAAATCTCTGTTTATATGTTTTGAACTGTGAGCAGATAAAACTCAGATGAAAAAATGGTACTATTCTTTTTTTTTCCTGAGACAGAGTCTCTCTGTAGCCCAGGCCAGCTTAGAACTCATATTTAGACCAGGCTGGCCTCAAATTTGTGTTGATTCTCCTGCCTCAGCCTCTTGAGTGCTGGGATTACAGGCACTTGAATATACTACAATTCAAATATGGAATTTTTTTTCTAAATTGAACTTCTTTCCAAAAAAAAAAAAAAACACAGAGTAATATTGATATGTGACATTTCCAAACATTTTTAGTCTGCAGACCTTCTTTGAAATGTATCCCTCCCCTGTGCTGTAAAGCAGTAGCTATTCACCAGTTATTATGTCCATGGAGATTCATAAACTTGGTTCCTATGGGAACTCAAACTTAGAATTTTTTTATTGACTAATGTGCTGAAAATTAGAATGTTCTTATTACCCTTCGTTCAACATAACTGTGCCATTTTTATTTAGGCAGCAGCTGCTAATAAGCGTCTCAAGGATGCTCTCCAAAAGCAACGGGAGGTTGCAGATAAAAGGAAAGAGACTCAGAGCCGTGGGACGGAAGGCATTGCAGCTCGAGTAAAGGTACAGAGAGTTTGAACAGCCATTTCTCTTATATACGCTGGGGATAGGAAAAATCGGAGACAACTTTCTTTTTAAGTTTTACATGTAGGTGTACTTGTTTTCCTCAGAAAGTTTGAAGTTATACCTAAAAGCCTTATTTCCTAAAAGGTACAAATATCTTTGAACTGTTGTTAAATAACACAAGTATAGAACCTTTCTATCCCTGCCCCTTGTACAGGGACTGAGATTCAGTTACATTTCTAACAGTTTTATTGAGGTATAATTGGCATATAATAAATCATACATATTTAATTATGTAATTCGAATAGTTTTGACACATGTACGCATTCATGAAATCATCGTGCTAATCAAGGTAATGACAGTATCCATCATTACCAAAACTTTGTAACCCCTCCTTCCCCTCCCTGTCCTATCCACTGCTCCCCATTCTATGCAATGGTTACCTGTAACTCCTAGTTAATATGCTGTCTGGCCAGGGCGGGTGGTGGTGCACAGCTATAATCCCAGTAGCACTTGGGAAGCTGGGGCAAGCAGATTGTTGGTTTGAAGCCAGCAACATAGTGAGACTCTGTCTCAAAAAATAATCATAATATGCTTTCTGTCATTATAGATTTGTCTTAATTTTCTAGAATTTTATTAAAATGGAATCATATAGTATGTAATTTTTCTGGCTCTTTTATTTGGCATAATTTCTTCAATATATATCCACATGGTTACATGTATCATTACTTCTTTTATTGCTGAGGGCATCCTGTTCATTGTATGGATATACCATAACTTGTTTATCCTACCTGTTGGTAGACATTTTAGTTATTTCCAGTTTTTGGTTATTATAATACTGTACTAAATATTTATATACAAGTCTTTGTATGGGATATACATGTTTTATTTCTTTTGGATAGATAACTAAGACTAGAATGGCTTTCTTGTATGAAAGGTATATGTTTTAAATTTTAAGCAACTGACAAACTTTTTTCAAAGTGATTGTACTATTTTGCATTCCTACTAGCAATGTATGAGGGTTCTTAGTTGCTACAAATTCTCACCAATACTCAGTATTGTGAATCTCTTAAATTTTAGCTCTTCTAGTGGGTGAGTATTGCTACCTCATTGTGGTTTTCATTTTCATTTTCCTAATGATTAATGATGCTTGGCATCTTTTCAGGCGCTTATTTGTCATATATAAATTTTTGCACAGTATCCAAATCTTTTCCCCATTTTTTAATTGGATTGTCTTTTTTCTTATCATCAAGTTAGAATTCTTCATATATTCTAGATATATCCAACAGAGAAGACATTTGTATTTGATCAGTATTTTCTACTAGGCTAAGACTTGCTTTCTCAATTTGAAACCGTACCTTTTAAAGAACAAAACTTTTTAATTTTGATGCCACCCAATTTATTGATTGTTTTTCTTTTATACTTCATAGTTTTTGTGTCCTATTTGAGAAACTGGGCCTGTAGCCATACCACTGTGTCATCGATCCCGTCAAATCTTGGAAGCTAAGCAGGATCAGGCCTGGGTAGTACTTGGATGGGAGACCGCCTGGGAAAACCAGGTGGTGTAGGCTTGAGAGAAGGACCCAGCAACCCACTCCCAAAACACAATCAGCCATTGAAAACCCTATGAACAGCAGAGAAGCACTGACAATAGTGTTTCGCCTATTGTACACACAGGGTCCCTATGAGTCGGATACAGACTTGATGGCACCTAACAACAACAACAACATGTAGGGTCGCTATGAGTCGGACACTCACTAGGCGGCACCTAACAACAACAATTTGAGAAATCTAGCCAGGTGCTTTGGCCCATGCCTATAATCCCAGCAACTGGGAAGCAAAGGCAGGAGGATCGCAGGTTCAAGGCCAGAGGCAGCCTGAGTAACTGAGCGAAACCCTGTCTCAAGATAAAAAATAATAAATAAATAAGCCAGGGGTGCAGCTAATGGTAGAATGCTTGCAAAGCAGGAGTGAGGCCCTGAGTTCAACCTCCAAGTAGCATGTTGTTGTTGTTAGGTGCCATTGAGTTGGTATCCAACTCATAGAGACCCTACATACAACAGGGGAAACACAATTGTCAGTGTTTTTCTGCTGTTCATAGGGTTTTCAATGGCAGATTGATTTTTTGGGGAGTGGATTGCCGGGTCCGTCTCCCAAGCCTACAGCTAGGTGTTCTAGGCAGTCTCCCATCCAAGTACTAACCAGGCCCGACCCTGCTTAGCTTCCGAGATCTGACAGGATCGGATGCCACAGGGCTATAGCTGTAGGCCCAAGTAGCATACACACAAGAAAAGAAATCTTTGCTAAACCCATATGCACTAGGATTTCCTCCTAAGTTTTCTTCTAGAAGTTGAGGGGTTTTTTGTTTGTTTATTGATTGGTGGTTTGGGTGGGTGTGTGGGTTTTGTGAGACAGGGTTTCACTATGTAAACCAGGCTGGCCTCAAACTCACATTGATCCTCCTGCCTTTAGCTTCCTGAGTAATGAGATTACAGGCCTGCACCACTACACCCAGCTCTAGAAATTGTGTATTTTTAAGCTTCTCAGATACATGTATGATTCATTTTGACATAATACCTCTTTCAAATTTAAATGTCCATACATCTGTTTCTGGATTCTATTCCATTGACCTACAGGTTTACTTTAATGCTGCTACCAAAATGTCTTAAGTATAGTACTTTAATGTCCTGAAATAAAGTGGCATAAGTCCTCCTGAGTTTGTTCTTCTTTTTGGGGGGAAATCTAGGTCTTCTTCATTTCCGTATAAATTTTAGAATCAAATTTTGAGTTTCTGCAAAAAAGTGTCCTGGTAAGAGTTTGACAAGGATTACATAGAATTTATAGAAAAATTTGAGAATTAATATCTTAAGAATGTTGACTCTTATTTCCATTTTCAATTTTTTGGACGTTTGTTGGTTCTCATAGCTTTTTTGTAGATCACTTAGGATTTTCTCCATAGATAATCATGTTATTTTATTTCTTGTTTTCTGCTCTGTGGGCCTTTATCAAAAACTGACTTGCCTTATTGCACTTGGTAAAACCTACAGTACAGTTTTGAATACAATAGGTGAGAGATAACATCCTTTGTTCCAAATCTTGGAGAGAAAGCATTCAGTCTTTCATCATTAAGTATGATATAAGGTATAGGTTTTTCATGTGTCTTTTATCAAATTGAAGAAGTTTCTATCCCTCATTTGCTGAAGTTTGTCATGAAGTGATGTTGATATTTTTTAGAAGATTTCCACTCATGCACATGCTCTCCCGCGGGCTCACTCCCTTGCTCATGCTCTTGCGCTCTCTCCCTCCCTCCCT